>PVJO010001801.1:0-16344 GCA_004026905.1 Hystrix cristata | reverse complement strand
AAGACTGAGGATGTCTCAGCTCAAAAAGGCAAAGAGAGATGAAAGAGAAGAGAAGAAAAACCTGATGGGGCGGGGGTCCTTCCTTCACAGTTTTGGGTAGAGGTGTCTTTCCTTCACATTTTTGTTCTATTCTGGCCTTCAATGGCTTGGACACTGACAGTTCACCTTGGGGAGGGCACCAAGCAATAATGTTTAGCCAATTACCTGGGCCTTCATGATCCAGTTAACCTGCGAAGAACGATTCCATAACACATGAAAACCTAGACAGGCAAAAGATCTAGAAGAGCCAGCACAATACTAAAGAAGAAATAGTACTGACTTCAAGACTTACTTATTGTATGACAGTGGGAAAGAACAGACAAACAGATCAATGAAACAGTATAGAGAGCCTGCAAAAAAACCCACAAAAATGTAATCAACTGAACTTTGACAAAGAAGAAAAGGCAATACAATGGAGGAAAAAACCAATCTTTTCAATAGCTATGGTGGAACTACTGGGCTTCCACATTAAAAAAAAAAATGAATCTAGCTGGGTGTGGTGGCACACATCTGCAATCCGAGCACTCAGGAGGCTGGAGTAAGAGAATCCCAGTAAGTTCAAGGCCAGCCTGAACTACACAGCGAGACCCTGTCTCAAAATACCAAATGGGGGGAGAGGGGATAGATAACACAGAAGGAAATTCAGATGGTCTTGAGTATGATGACTACTAGTAAAAGCACAATCCATGAAAGAAAGACTTGATGAACTACGGTTCATTAAATGTTTCCACTATTCAAAAAACATTATCAAGAGAATGAAATAAGCTATAGACAACAAAACAACATTTGCAAAAGGCAATACAGAATTAAGGAATATTATCTAAAGTATATAAAGAACTCAAAAAGTTCAAAAAATGGACAGAAGACTTGAATAGACACTCACCAAAGAAAGTACACAGACTCAAATGAGCATTAAAATATTCTGTTTATCATTAGAAAAGGCAAATTAAAACAATAAGATATCACAACATACTTATTAGATGGGTTAAAATACAGAAAATCCACAGAACCAAATATGCCAGAATATACAGCAATGGAAATGCTCACTATTGGTGGTGTAAATGTAATATCACACAGCCATTTTGAAACAGACTTTGGCAGTTTCATGTGAAACTAAACATAATCTTGCTGTGTAATTCAGCAATAAAGGTCCTTGGTATCTAACCAAATAAAATGAAAATTTTACGTCTGAAAGTTTATAGTAGCTTTATTTGTAATTACTTAAATGTGGAAGGAACCAAGATGTCTTTGCCTGGGTGAATGGATAAACAGTGGCATACTCAGACAACGTAATACACTGCTAAAAAGAAATGAGCTATCAAGACATGAAAAGGCAAAGAACCTTAAATGTGCATTAGTAAGTGAAAGAAGCCAGTCTCAAAGGGCTATATCCTGTAGGATTCCAACTATATGAAATTCATGAGATAGCAAACTACAACAACGTGAAAAGATCGTGGTTGCTGAGTAGGGGGAGTGAATAGGCACCACGCAGGGGTTTTTAAGGCAGAGAAATTATTCTGTGTGATACTACAATAGTGGATACATGTTATTAAATACTTTTTAAAACTCACAGAATGTACCACACCCAGAATGCACAATGTAAATACTGGACTTTAGCATGGGTAATAATATTGTGTCAATGTAAGTTCAACAATTTTAACAAACGTTCCCCTATGGCAGAAATGTTGATAGTGAGAGGCTGTGTGTGGGGAAGAGGGGGGTTTGAATGGTACATATGGGAATTTTCCTGTACTTTAAAAGTTCAATTCCTTTGTAAACCCAGTGCTCTAAAAAACAAAGCCTATTTAAAAGAGTGAACCATAGAATGATTTTTTTAAAAAATCCTTTGGTAAAGATAGCATAGATCTCTTGAGACAGCTCCTGATGTGTTACACTGAGAAAGATATCACACACACACACACACACACACACACACACACACAAATCCAAAACTAAATCTAAATTGAGAGATAGTCTACACAATTCTGACTTTTAAAAAACCATGTCATAAAAGTCAAGGGAAGAGAAAGATGGGAGAAAAAGAGGGGGAAAGACAGAGGGAGAAGGAGAGGGGGAGAGAGAGAGAGAGAGAGAGGTAGATAATTTTTCTAGTTTAAAAGAGATTAATAAGGCTTAACAACTAAGAACAATGAGCTATGAGTTTTCCCTGATGAGATGCTGGATGAAAAGCTATATCCAATTATAAAGGACATTATTATGAAAATTGGAGAAATTTGATTATAGATTAAGTACATGACTTAATAGCATTGTACTGATGTCAAGTTTCTTGCTTGTGAGAGCTGTATCTTGGTTATGTAGAAGAATTCTTAGGTGATACACAGTAAATTAAGGAGTAAAAATCTTGTTATATCTCCAACTGACTCTCCAATGCTCCAGCAGAGAGCAAAGGAAAAAGGCAGTGGGAGAAAAGAAGGAAAACCATTCAAACTAAGACTAAGTAGAATAATGTTTTTTTTTCAGAAACTGAATGGAATAGAGCGTGAATCAAAAATTTTATATCCAACCAAATTGTGATCTTATAATAAAACTATAGAAAACCAGTTTTCTGATATGCAAGAACTCAGGAACATCATAACTGCAAGCTGTTTATAAGGAATCTACTGGAAGATGAATTTCACCCATGAGGTGATTGGAAAACATTGGTGGAGAAGCTGATCGTGAGTAAAAAGCATTAAATGAATTTTAAAAAGGATATTTTATAATTGCTAAAGACCATAATTCCCAATAAAACATAAAAGTTATGAATATTCATGTGCCATTTATCAAAGCAGTCATTTTTTTGTAAAGTAATAATTCCTCAGATGCATGGAGGAAAAGATATAACAACAGGAAAATTTAACACATCACTCTCAAACAAATGGAAGATAATTAAGGTTACAGAAACCCTACAGAATGTAATAAAGTTTATCTTTTAATTAAGGAAGAACTTTGCATTCAAATAGAGAATTTAGCTTATTTCACAAAATTATCTGATATACATATGAAGTCATAAAAATTACAGTAAGATCTGTGAAAGAAAAATAACAGGACAAATTACAGAACCACAATGCAATAAAGTTATATAACTCAGTTGAAAAGAGAACTACTAATAAAATCACAGGATTTTTTTCTTATAAAACATGAAGTAAGTACTAAATAACTAAAACAATGATCTAAGGAAAATTCAGACCCTTAACATAGCAGTACAAAGGAATAAAAATAAATGAAATAAACATTCATCTCAAAGCCTAGAACAAAATGGTAAAGCAAAACAAAGGAGGACGATATTAATGAATGAGGACCAGACAAGACCAATAATTACACAAGCGGATTCTTTAGTTATCATAATTATTAATCTATACAAACTTTTTCTAGGAAAACATACTAAACATAAGATGTAGGAATTCAGGAAAATTTATTAAACTTGTCTCTGTAGAAATGTAAAGATTAAACAAAACCAAATCACACGGATGAAAATACAGAAAGTTATCAAAGAGTTAACTTCAACAAAAAGCACCAGTCTTGGGCTGGCGATGTAGCTCAGTAATAAATACTGGGCACACATGAGGCACTGGGTTCAATTCCCAACACCATCAGAAAAAGTACCAGTGCAACAAGGAATTCCACTAACATTTCAATAACCAGGTAACTCCCGTGTTAATCATTTTTATTTTCTGAGGTACAGGCCCAGCTCCTTTTCAATTTTTCATTCTAAGACAGGGCTCACTAAGTTGCTACGCTGAGAAGGCTGCGCTTGAACTTGTGGCTGTCCTAACCTCAATCTCCCAGTGTGCTGGCATTATAGGCATGAGCCAGCACGTCCAGCTTCCAGCTTCTTAGGATGTTTTGTCATCTTGGCAGGGGAAGGTGCTTCCAGATTCAAAGTGCCCCTCCCAAGACTAGCTAATTGCTGGAGACTAAATAACTTACCTGGGAGCATGTTTCTCACCTGCAAACCAGGTAACTACTTCCTTTATCCTGCTCCTGCACACTAATCCAGTAATTCTCCTCCCGTAAATCACCTCAGGACCATGTTCCAGACAGCAAAGGTCAGCCCCGATCCCCCAAAGCCCTATGAGATTATTCTTACTAGCCTAACACCCTAAACTGTTTACTCTGCCTTGCATTACTTTTTCCACAAAAAAACAAAAAAAAAACCTGTAAAAGATCTGGTTTAGGCTTCCCCCTAATTTATTTCTACCTCTTAATCAAATCTTGTGCCTCCCTTGTGCCAAGCTGCCTCATGTCAGGAATTAAAGTAATACATTATTCTTTCAATTGTATTGACCTCCTGGTGTCACTGAGTCACCTGTATATATTAAACTCCACAGATACAAATGAGACAATCTCAAAACACCGAAATGATTCCAAATCATAGGAAAAAAAGAAAACTTATAAATTCATTTTCAGGGAGCAAAATAACAATGATATTTAAATCTGATGAAGAATAAAATGAAGGCCAAAATCACTTATAAATGTCAATGTACAAAAATGAAATAAAATTTTAGCAAATAGAATCAAATGTGACCTTTCAAGAATGCAAAGATAGTTCAGTATAAGAAAATTCATTAATATAATTAACTATATTCATAAATACAAGGAAAAAACATGTATTCCTTTCCATAAACATCAATGGTCATTCAACAAAATTGAACAATCATTTTTACTAAAACAATTGATAAAATATAAACTAGTGAATACTTCCTTTTTGTTTGGCTTTTTGAACTTTGATTATTTTGCTGTTGCAAATAGTCTCTTATATAATGGAAGGGAAGATCCTATTTGCAACAGCAAAATAATGAAATATCTAAGAATAAAAACAAGAAATGTGCGTAATCAAAAAATCTTGAAGTATTACTGACTTGAAATTAGATTAGAACAAATGGAAACATACCTTTCTCATGGAAGAGATGATTCAACACTATAAAGATATTAGTATTCCCAGTTTAAATAAGCAACTTAATACCAATAAATTAATAAAAAATTATTAGACCAGTTGTTCTAAAATGCACATGGAAAAACACAAAACCAAGAACACCAAAGAAAACCCTGAGAAAGAAAAATGGCTTGAGGGGTGTGGTGTCACATAGAACAACAATATAATTATAAGTCTATGATTAAAACAGTGGTATTAACGTGGATAAATTATATGCCCAATGAAACATGAAAGAAAGTGTAAAGCAGGACCAACTAAATAGAGAAACTTGGTAAATCATTTAAGTGTCATGTCAAATCATAAGAGAAAAGTATTCTTTTTCATAAATGTTGGGTAAATGGATAATTTGGGGGAGGAAAAAGATTGATACTTCACAGCAATGAACAGATGAATTCCAAATAGGTGAGATATAAATGTAAAAAGCTAAATCATACAAGTACTAGAAGAAATACAATGGTTAAAAAAAAATATGGTGAACATTTTATTTTTTAACTTACTACAGTAAAAGATGCATTGCCATTAATCCACAAAATATCCTTATTCCAAACACATTTATGCCATCATTCCTGCCTTTTTCTGAAGCAGTTCCGGAAGCCCTCTTTTTGTGAGTATCTCTAGATGCACTATTATAGCTGCCTTGATATCGTGAATCAAATTCAAAATGTTTATCTTCCACACTTATTTTGACTTTGAGGAAGAGCCAGAAGCCACACAGGGCCAGATCCAGTGAATAAGACGGATGAGGACACACAGTAATGTTTTCAGGAACCCACATTTCCACTGACTGGCACTCAGGCAGCAGCATTCACTGTATTTCTCACAGACCTAATAAAGATACTCACAAAAGGAGTACTGGAATTACTATGCAAAATGGCAAGAAGGATGGAATAAGTGTGTTCAAAGTGAAGCAGAATATTCTGAGAGGAAGGCTATACTTTCAGGGATCATTTCTATAGTTGGCGACTAGAATATTCTGAGAGGGATTAATAGCAATACATTGTTTACTGTAATACATTTTAAAAATTTCTTCACCATATATTTTGACCACATCTCATGAGTAAGTAACAAACAAAAATTCCTAATCGGAAATAAGAGAAGATTTTTAAAAAATATTGTTATTTTTATGACCCAATAATTGTACATCATTATGGGATATGGTGTGCCATTACAATATATGTATAAAATGTGTAGCAATTACAATGTGTAAGGTGAAGAAGAGCTTTTCTAAGATGACAAAAATCTAAAAGCAATAAAAGAGACTGATATGTCTGACTAGTTAAAAACAGAAACCTTTTGCATGGCAAAACAAAACTTGCATAGAGGGGCTGGGGATTTAGCTCAGTGGCAGAGCACTTGCCTAGCAAGCACAAGGCCCTGAGTTCAATTCCCAGCACTCAAAAAAAAAAGTTTCATTCAAAACTTGCATAGAGAAGATACAAAGTCAAAAATAAAGGGCATATAAATCTAAATTATATAAAGAAGTCTAAAAAAACAAATCAAGAATAAAAGGACCAAAAACTAATTAAAAAGTACCCAAAATAATCATCTTGTTCACAGAATAAAAGGCAAACAAATGATTCTATATTTATGACAAATCAATCTCTTTCATGAGCGAAGTATAAAATAAATCACAGACACCATTCTCATGTATCAGAACAAAAAAAATTCAGCAATACGTTAATATACTCTGTCGGTAAAGTTATGGAGATACTGGTACTCTCATTCTTTTGTAGGTGGGATTGCAAAATGGCTTACTCTCTATAAAGGGCAATTTGGCAATCTCTAAACCCTGCAATTCAACACTGAAGAATCTACAAAGAATTCCAAAAATACACGCACAGCTATTCACTATGGCACTATCTGTCACAACAAAGCTTGTAAATAACTCATGAAAATGAGGAAGATATTACCTGTGATGACTGATTTTGGGTGTCAGGACTGAGCCTAGGGGTCCCCCAGATAATTGGTCAAACTTTATTATGGGTGTTTCTTTGAGATGTTTTTCGATAAACTTAGTATTTAAACTGGTAGATATAGTAAAGCAGATGCCCTTTCCTAAATGAGAACAGGCTGTCTCCAATCACCGGAAAGCCTAATAAGAACAAAAAGGCTTACTCTCCTGTGAATGATTACAGAATTTCTCCAGCCTCACTGCTTTCCAGCTGGGACATCAGTTTTCTTCTTCCAGACTTTAAACCCAAACTTAAACATCAGCTCTTTCGGGGTTTTGCACCTATGAGCCTTGGGACTAGGAGTATACCATCAGTTCTCCTGGTTCAATACCTTCTTGTTTTACCCTACAGATCCTCAGACTTGTCAGATTCCATTATTTTGTAAGCTAATTTTGTATAATAAATCACTAAGAATACATATGTATTTGCACATACATATACATACAAACACATATCCTATTGGCTTTGTTTCCCTGGAAACTCCTAACAATACTAAACATCATGATCACCATAATATATTACTAAGTATAACACAAAAGGCAGAGAACTGTATATTATCTGTGGAGATAAGGAAGGGTAAATATGTATGTGTGTGATGAATTTCCTTATTTTCGCAAAAAGTCATTGGTAGGATAAATAAGGAACAAATGAAGATAGTTATCTACAAAAGGTAAGAATAAATGAAGAACACTGAAGGGAGACTTCTGAGTATACCTTATCATTTTGATTTTGAACTTCTAAATATTTTTATCCTCCGAAATTAAAAAAGAGATGTCTATAAAATCTGAAAAAAAAAACCCAACTGTATACCAAACTGATGATATACCATACAGAAAAGAACTATTTCAGGTAAAATTATTATTATTATTTTTGGGGGGAGTAGCAGATATTAAACTCAGGGCCTCCCACATGCTAAGGAAGTGCTCTATCATCAAATTACACCCTTAGCCCTTTATTTTTTAATTTTCATTTTGACACAAAATCTTGCTAAGTTTCTCAGGTTGGCCCTGAACTTGCAATTTTTCTGCATCAGCTTCCTGACCATCTGGAATTACAGGTGTGTACCACCGAACTCAGCTTAAGCAAATTTTAAGCACAATGTATATTTTAACATGGTAGGATATGTTCCAAAGATAAAATAACTGCAAAGAAGTCTTAAACTTCATTCTGTCATTTTATTTCTAGAAGTTAGATTGGTATTACAATTTTGAAACAATTTACTTTTAAATCATAGGATAAAATGTGTTATTTAGAACTAATTCCTTCAGTGTAACAGAAAATAGAAACATAAAATGAAGATGTTAAGCATAACTGCTATTAGAATATATACCTAATGTGCTATCTTAGGGATGGGACCCAAGTCTAAACACAAAATTCATTTATGTTTTATGTACACCTTATACACACAGCCTGAAGGTAAATGTATGCAATATTTTTAATACCAAAGGTTCATGGTGTGGATTTTCCCAATGGTGGTGTCACATTATTGCTCAAAAAACTTCAGATTTTGGATTTTGGACTAGGGATGTGTGTTGACGGTGCTGCACGGGTGTGCATCTTCTAATTCTGTTCACCAAAAGCTGAAAAAGAAAGGATGCTCAGCAGGACAGCTGCAGCCCAGCTTTTACTTTCTAACTGCTACTTTCTTCCAAAAGAAAGTAGGATTTCTTGAAGAAATAGTTTTATTGTAGGTCCTGTGCAAAGAGAGTAAAGATTCAGTAAAATAAAAACTGGATAGAAAGTGTTCAAAGATGATGTCAGAACAAGGAAGCCAATTTTGACTGGTTCCCATTGGCTAAATATGGAATTCTATGAACACCCATACATAAGGAAAGAAATGACTGATACACAAGTAGAATAAATAAAAATCTAACCAGCTAATAGTGACATTCCAAAAAAATTTTAAAAATCTCACTTGCCATAATTAAACTGACTGTTACACATAAATTATGATGAAAATTGGCAATTATGTAAACATAAAGACTTACATAGACATGTATATTTTTACCCAGCCTTTCTGAAGAACATGTAATCACCCCCTGTTCATAAATGAAGTCATTTAGTTACAAAAGAATGCTGGCTAATAGATGTCAAAGAATGATGCAACTTAAAGTCATTACTTTGCAATGGCAAACAAAATATTTAATAAACAGAAGTAAACTTAGTTGAAAGACTACTGAGAGATAAAACTGATCCACAAGCCAAAATGTCAGTCCACACATTACTAGTTAACTACAAAAAGGTAGGATTACAATGGAAGGATGCAGTAGGGAACACCTCAACACTTACCATCTCTAGTGATGGAAAACTTGACAGTAACAACTCGTAACAGGATGCAATATGAAGTGAAGTACAGAGTTTCATCTAATAATTGGGCATTCTTTGCAAAAATACTTGACCTGCTTCAACCCTTTGGACTCAATTTTCTGTTTCAAGGAATAAGAGATTGAGGAAGTAGCTAAATGACATGAGAAAGCAATCGAACAATTCTGAACGGATGACACGAAACTAGTTTCAGATTAAAATACAATCACATATACTCTCCTAGTTCTTCTCTAATTTGAAAAAATTATATATAATCTAAAAAAATCCATTAAGAGGAAATCAAAAGAGCTGAAAATGGAAAGAGGTCTAAAGGAATGCAAGTACAGAGGACAAGCCTTTCCTGCCTGAAAAGCGATCACAGTGCTGGGGCACTTGTGGGAATGGTACCTAAGCAGCAAGGATCCAGGCTCTAGGATGGAGAAGGCCTGCTGGACTCCATGGCAGCTAACAGTGCCTTTTAAGGATGTCTCGGTGGTATGAGAGTCTAGACTCTCTAAGAAACCCAGGGACAGAGATAATTCTCCCCACCCGCGTCCTGACTCACCCCTCCTTTACTCCCACAGGTCTATCTGTAAGTATGTGAAGGCTGAGAATGGGACTACAAAGCAGAAAACATCTCTCTTTTCTTAGGTGTCCATCCCAAGATCCTGCTAATGGATTGGTCCTATAATACATGCAGAACAAGAGGCAACCACTCTCAGAGTATTTGAAACGAGAAGTGAACTGAAACTAAATACATAATCAAGCTCCCACCCAGCCAGCTCCCCTACTGATAGGAGCAAGTGTTCAGTCTTTCACTCTCCCTGGCTGTCAGAAAAAACTCATGTTCTCCTGGGGAAAAATACTACTCATGGCAGTCTCTTTTAACACAATGCCAGTCATTTAAAACATTACCACATATACAATTAAGGAAAATAATCTGCAGTAAAAAGAAGACAGCCAAAAGAAACAGACCTAACGATACAGCATATTAAAATAAGCAGACATTTCATAAATTTGTTTAAACAAAAGAAAAATAAACCAAATTAGTGAAAATACGGAGAACTTCAACAAAAAAATATTAAGAGTTAAGTAATTACTACACAAAAATTAAGAAAAATGATAACATCTTGACAATTTTTATTAATACATGTTTTAGTACATGATGTTTACATTTCTTTTGGGAAACTGGTACGTGTACATAATATATCTTAATTCCTTTTTTTCATTCCCTACCCTCCCTCCCTACTCCATCCATCTTTTGATCCCTTTCCTTTTTTGGGGGGAATTACATGTTTGCATTACACAATAATTACATGCATTCGTGGAACTGGTATATGTACATATGCATCTTAATTCCTTTTTTTAATCCCCTTTCCCTTCTTCCGTCCTCCATCTCTTGATCCCCTTCCCATTTGAGAAAAATCTATTGCCGTATTTCTTATTACCTATCATTTGTTCTTTATTTACCATTTGTGTTTCTCATATAAAAGAAACCATGAGATATTTAAACTTTTGGGTTTGATTCATTTCACTTAACAGTATGGTCTCTAGGTGCATCCATTTTCCTACAAATGACTCGTTTATCTTTCTTTATGGCAGAGTAGTACTCCACTGGGGTAAACACCACAGTTTTTTTATTCATTCATCTGACGATGGACATACAGGCTGCTTCCAAGATCTAGCTCTTATAAACTGTGCTGCTATATATGTGGGCATGCAACATGGTATCGTTAACTCTTTTGGGAAGATACCTAGAAGGAGCACAAGTAGGTCAAATGCAATTTCTATTTTCAATTTTTTTTTTTTTTTTGTGGTACTGGGGATCGAACTCAGGCCCTTGTGCTTGCAAGGCAAGCACTCTAATCACTGAGCTAAATCCCCAGCCCTCTATTTTCAATTTTTTGAGGACTCTCTATACTGATTTCCACAGTGATTGCACTAGTTTACATTCCCACCAACAGTGCAGAAGGATGCCCACCCCCCACCAACTGAACCCTGCAGCCTCGCCAACATTTGTACTATATTTGATTTCTTGATGGAATCGCAATGCTGTTTCAATTTCCATTTCTCTAATTGAGATAGGAGGTAGGGCTTGGCAAAGCTGGCTGGGGAAAGAAGTGGGATCTGTTAATTTAAACCTTTGGCACTTGTCTCATTCAATTCTTTCATTTTTCGCTTGTCTCACTCAATTCTTTGTTTGA
Source organism: Hystrix cristata (assembly GCA_004026905.1). NCBI lineage: Eukaryota > Metazoa > Chordata > Mammalia > Rodentia > Hystricidae > Hystrix > Hystrix cristata. The sequence goes on along the minus strand of PVJO010001801.1, from coordinate 4,909 downwards.
CTCAAGAAGGACCTGGAGTATGTTCACTTGGTGAGCCGCTGCTAAAGGAACTACCTGATAACATAAAGACCAGCGATGTTGAGCATTTCTTCATGTATTTATTTATTGGTCATCTGTACTTCTTCTGTGATGTGTCCATTCATTTCACTTGCTCATTTTTTGATTGGCTCTTTTATTTCAGGGGGTCTAATTTTTTTGAGTTCCTCATATAAATCTAGATATTAGTCCTCTAAGGAATAGCTGGCAACATTTTTTTCCCGGTTATGGTTGTCTTTTCATTCTGTGGGTTGTTTTTTTCTTTTTCTTTTTTTTTTTTTTTGCTGCGCAGAAGCTTTTTGATTTGACATGTACCCATTTGTGGATTCTCGGTACTATTCCCTGTGCAGAGTTCTGTTCAGAAAGTCCTTGCCTATGCTTATGACATCAAGAGTTTTACCTATTTTCTCTCTCAGCAGGTTAAGTGTTTCTGTTTTAACATTTAGTTCTTTGATCCATTTTGATTTTAGTTCAGTACATGTTGAGAAATAATGGGTGTAGATCCAATGTTCTGTATGTGGATAGCCAGTTTTCCTAAAACCATTTATTAAAGAGGGTATCTTTCCTCCAGTGTATGTTTTTGGCCCCTCTGTCAAGGATCAAATAGTTGGATGTGCTTGGGGTTGTTTCTGTATCCTCCATTCTCTTCCACTGATCCTTATGTCTGTTTTTGTACCACTACTATGCTGTTTTTAATCACAGTAGCTTTGTAATATAACATCAAATCCAGGATTGTGATGCCTTCCATTTTGTTCTTTTTACCTGGGACTGTTTTTGCTATTTCTGGGTCTCTTCTGGTTCCATATGAATTTCAGGATTGTTTTCTTTACTGTTGTGAGGAATGCTGTTGATATTTTGATTGGGATTGCATTAAATCTGTATATCAATTTGGAAATATAGCCATTTTGACTAAAGTGGTTCTGCCTATCCAGGAACAGAGAACATCTTTCCATTTATGTCCTCTTCGATTTCTTTTTTCAGAGTGCTATAGTTTTCACTATAGAGATCTTTCATTTCCTTAGTTAGGTTAATTTCTAAGTAGTTAGTTTTTCTCACCACAATTGTGAATGGTGTTTTCCTCCTTGATTTCTTTCTCAGTGGTCTCATTACTAGTGTACAGGAACTCTATTGATTTTTATATGTTGATTTTCTATCCTGCTACATTACTGAATTTGGTTATTAATTCTAAGAGTTTTTTGAGCTGGTAGAAGGAAAGAAATTTTAATAAACAGAGCAGAAATCAATAAAATTGAGACAAAAAAAACCAAAAACCCAAAAAACGAAGAATTAGTGAAAAGTTGGTTTTTCAAAACAACAAACAAAATAGACAAACTCTTAGCCAACCTAACGAAAAAAAGAGGAGAAAAGACCTAACTCAATGCAATTATAAATAAAAAGGGTAAAATCACAAACGGACACCTGCTGAAATCAAAATAAGTATTAACAACTATTTCTCAAAACTGTATGCCAATAAATTGTAAAATTCAGAAGAAATGGACAGATTCCTAGATACATATAAATTACTAAAACTGAACCAAGATTTTAAAACCCTGAATAATTCAGTAACAGGCAAAAAAAAAAAAAAAAAAGGAAGCAGTAGTAAAAGCTCTACCAACTAAGAAATGCCCAGGTCCCAGTGGATTCACCACTGAATTCTACAAGAACTTCAGAAAAGATCTAACACCAATAACTCCTCAAACTCTTTAATGCAACTGGAAGGGAGGCGTACTCTCCTACAGTCATTCTGGAAGCTAGCATCACCCAGATTCCAAAACCAGAAAAAGACTCAACTGAAAAAGGGAACTATGGGCAAGATATAAGACAGTGACAAGATACTGGCAAACAGAAAGCAACGAATCATCGAAAAGATCATGTATCATGATCAAGTAGGCTTCATCTCAGGATGCAAGGATGGTTGAACATACATACACCAGTTAATGTATTATACCACATAAACAGAAGAACAAAAATCACATGATCAACTCGACAGGGAAAAAATCTTACACAAAATCCAGTATCTTTTTATGATAAAAACACTGAAGAAAATAGGTATACAAGGTACTTATCTCAATCTGATAAAAGCCATTTTGACAATCCTACTCTCAATATCAAATTAAATGGGGAAAAACAGAAGGCTTTCTCTCTAAAACCAGGAACAATACAAGATGTCTACTCCTGTTCAAGATAGTACATAAAACATTAGCAAGAGCAATTAAGCAAGACAAAAAAAGGGGTATGTATAGGACAGGATGATAGAATGTATAGAAATTAATCATTATCTACATAGGACATAATCCTCCACATAAAAGACTCTCTTGGTAATTGCTAGAGAAACCAAAAAAGAAAATTCATTGATGATGTACAGAATATTTCAACGCTACTAACTCGAACCAACAAGTACAAAGTACAGAATGTGAAATGTTTTACAAAATTGACAGCTGTCTAAAAACTCAATGTTATGAAAAAGAAAAACAAGAATCCCAAGAGACTTAAGTATCAAGTGCAATGAATGAGGCTTACTTTGGTTTGGGGAAAAAAAACATTGTATTTTGGGGACAGTAAGAAAAACCTGCTCTGCCACATGTTTTTCTTTCTTCTTTTTTTTCAGTGCCCAGGATCAAACCCAGGGACTCACAACATGCTACAAAGTATTCTACCACTGACTTAGATCTTCAGCCCTAGGAAGAAAAATCTGAATTTATGAAGTAGGTATTTTAGAAAATTGCTGTTGTCTTAATGTGATGATGGTATTATGGTTATATAGAAGAATTTTCTTATTGTTAAATGTTAACTGAGGTATGAAATGTCATGTTATCTGTGATTTACATTTATGTAGTTCAACAAAGTGTTTTCATGTTTTGTTGTGTATGAAGATTTAGAAAAAGCAAATTCCTTTATTGAAGATCTAACTATTCCTTTACTTTTTTCTGATTTTTAATTATTTCACATTACATATAAACTTTTGTTATTCTTACAAAGAAAATCCTACACTGAATTCTTCCAGCAGAACAGTCAACAAAATCTTAGCAAGGTAACATCAGTAACATCAATAGCATCAGCATCTCATATATCAAACGTCTATAAAGTTTTAAGTATAGTTAACTGAAAACAAACTTTTGTCCAAGCTTTTATAAGCCCATTCTAGCTTTCAAAATACAAAAGTTGCCAGTACTTTTGATTCAAGGAGAATTTATACACAATTGATATTTTTAAAACGCTTTTTCCCTAATAAATTACCACGTATCAGAGAGGTCTGCATATGTATTATGAATCTATAAATATGCAGGATTGTTATATCCATCATCTCAGCAGTCTATTACTATATATAGTACCTGAAGATTTACTTCCAAACATCCATTTTAACAGCAATAAATAATTTATCAATTTATACAACTTCTGTTAGGATTTCTTCCAATACTCTGTGTGTGTGTATGTTTTAACCACATCTTGCTACTGTTCTTTTTCAGCAGTTTGACCTAAATATGACTTCTTTCAGAAAACATGAAAATACCATCACTTCCTAAAACACAAATCTAAGGAAGAGTGAAGTGCAGGGCAGATTCATTACACATATAAAAGATACAAACAAAAGCTCCTATGAGGACATCACATATCAAAGTACATTTAAAAAATAAAGTTTGGAGGTTTCCCTGCTTATTGGAATACTAATTTAAAAGCAGTACTATTAAAAGCCAAGAATGATGGTCTTAAATAATGATAGTGCTAAATTCCTGCCTGGACTACATACTACCTTCTGTTACAAGGGAACTATTTGGTCCAGTAATACATAACCTTTTGCTTCTCGGCTTTAGAGAGAAAATGTATAATCTGTATATAGTCAAGTGCATAACCATTTTTCCTCTAGAATCAAGTATATAAAATCAAACATTTAACTCCAAGAATCCCATTTCCTATTTTTTTTTTTTTTGCTCCTTTCTTTAGTTCTCCAACTCCACTATTCTTTGATCACATAATCCACTGTTACCAACTCTTCTCTGTTTGCACTCAACTCGTATTTTCAACTCCCTTATTAGATGTCATTATAATCACCACATTAAATATACGTCATCATCTTCCTTGCCCCCCTCTTAAGTCAGTATACTTACTGGGGCATTAACCCTAGTACACCGTACTGTTCATTCACTATCTCACTCTCCAAGAAAATTCACCTACAGCTGTGTCCTGACAACTGGGGCAATCTTCTAAGTGGTTTTGCTACTATACCCTTACCATTCCTAAAGTACAGTCTTAACACAGCACTTACTTCTTAAGAATTCCTCACACATTAAAAATAATTAATAAAATTCTGTCTCTCCTGTTGTCGAAATATCCAAAGGCTCCTGTCTGTTTCGGAAAAAAGCCAGTACCTTTACAGTGGTTTACGAGATCCTACAAAATCTAGCTGTTCGTTGTCATACTTTCTACCACTCTCCCCCTCTTATTCTGCTCTAGCCACATTAGTTAGTGTCTCCGCTGTTTCTGAATTAGGACAGCATGCTTCTGCCATACGGCTTTGGGACTTGTCAGGGCTGACTGGCTTGCTTACTGTCTTTTTTCATGTCTTTTATATATCACGTCAGTGAGATCATTTCTCTCCATCCTACTTGAAATTATTTTTCCTTGTTGTACACGTCTCACAGCACTTACCATTACCTGACAAGTATATACTTAATGTTCTGTTTCTTAACTCTCACCCCTAGTAGTGTGTATACATCAAAAAAGCAAGGATTTTTTTACACTTGGTTGATTTTGTACTCCCAGTGGTTACAAAATGACTGGTACAAGTAGATAACGGCTAAATATTGTTTACATAATGAGTAAATAAAAGAACTGCTATAGTTTAGATCTTAAGCATGGTAAGAGGGCCCCTGTG
>PVJO010001800.1:0-159965 GCA_004026905.1 Hystrix cristata | reverse complement strand
CCCTACAGGCTTACCACCAGCATTTGTTATTATTTGAGTTCTAGATGAGTAAGTTCAGGAATAAGATATTAATAATAATAAGTGCTGTATTCATTTGTATTTCTCTAATGGCCAGAGATGGTGAACATTTTGTCATGTATTTATTGGATATTTGTACTTTTTCTGAGAGGTGTCCATTCATTTAAGTTGCCAATTTTTTATTGGGTCTTTATCTTTTTTGTTTTTTTTTTTAAATTTTATTTTAATGGTACACTTTAGATGTACATAGTGATAACATTCATCATAGGGGATTTGTACCCGTACATTGCATATCTTGTTGCTTCTTTTTTTCCCATTCCCCTCCCCTCACCCCCCTCCTCCCTCCCTATTTACAAAAGTTTTGTTTCCATTTTTTCCTTCCATTTCTTATTTCTCTTGTCCCTCTGTTCCTTTCCCCCTCCCTTGTTCCCTTTCCCATTTGGACATTTCCTTCCCTTTCCCAATATAATACATTTTAGTCTTTATTTACACTTCCGTTTCTCACACCAGAGAAACAATGTGGTATTTAAACATGTGTGTCCGATTTAATTCAAATCTGCCAATAACAAATACTGGAGAGGCTGTGGAGAAAAAGGAACCCTTTTCCACTGTTGATGGGAGTGTAGACTGGTGCATCCGCTATGGAAATCAGTGTGGCGATTCTTCAGGGAACTAGGACTAGAGATTGCATTTGACCCAGCTATTCCACTTCTCGGTATCTTCCCAAAAGAATTAAAAGCATCCTACCGCAGTGGTATGTGCACACCCATGTGTATAGCAGCACAGTTTGTAATAGCTAAATCTTGGAAGCAGCCCAAATGCCCATCAACAGCAGAATGGATAAAGAAAATGTGTTTTTTTTAATACAAAGGAGTACTACTCTGCCATAAAGAATGATAAGCTTGAGATATTCCTAGGTAAATAGATGCATCATAAATCGGGTCTTTATCTTGATGATCTAATTTTTTTTTTTTGAGTTCTTGGATAGTGACCTTTTGGAAAAGGGAAAGTAACCAAGAGATGGAGGGAGCAGTGTGAAAGGGGAGAGGGAGAGGTTGAAAAACAGCAAGATATTTTATGTGCATGTGCATGTAGCAACAATGAATGTAATCACTGTGTACTGCAAATAGGTACTAATAAAAATTAAAATTAAAATAAGGAGGCTCTCCCATGACTTAGTCCAATCTTTTGGTCTCACTTCCCATTTCTGTCACAGCAGCACTGAATTTCAGCATGACTTGTGGCGAGGACTCGCAGACCATAGAATCATACAGTTACTCTTCCTGGTATTCTTCATTTTCTCCCGCATTTTTGTTTTTCAACCTGGGATGATTTTCTTCTTGCTTGGAGAAATGTCTTTCACATTTCTTCACCTGCAAACCTTCAGTTTTTGTGTGTGTGAAAATAATTTTTAGGCAACTCTTGTTATTAAAAAAGTTGTTTCACTTAGGGTAGAATTAGAGGCTGACAAAAATTTTCCTATCAAACTTCAATCATGTCATTCTAAACCAGGGATGGTGGCACACTCCTGTAATCCCAGCACTCTGAGACGATGAGGCCGCAGGATCACAAATTAGGCACTTTATCAACATAGAGAGGCCCTGTCTCAAAATAAACAATGGAAAGGACCAAGGATGTAGCTCAATGGGAAGGCCCTGAATTCAAAATAAAAGGCCACAGTACAAAATAAAATAATACATTTTGTCATTTTTGTTTTTATTGCATTCTTCTATAAGCTTTGTTACTTTGAAGTAAAATTTCTTTATCTTAGTACTTCTAAATTTTTCTCTTTTTCCTTTATTTTCAAGTTTTGTGATCTGGTTTTGTTTTCATTTAATCTTTCCTATTGCTCGCTGAGATTTTTTTTAATGTTTCTAGAGCAGTGTAAAATTTACAGAAAAGTTGAGTGGAAAGTACAAATATTTCCCTGTGTATTTGGCTCTGCACATCCATAGTGTTTCCCATATCAACATCCTCCATCAGAGTACTTTTGTTAAAATTGATAAATCTACATCAATACATCAGTATCACCCAAAGTCCACAGTTTACGTTAGTATTAATTCCTAGTGTTGTACGTTCTAAATGTTTAGAAAAGTACATAGTAACATAGATTCACTATTATAATATTATATAAAGTTGTACTCTCCTAAAAACTGAGCTCTACCTGTTTACTCCCCTCCCCAATCCTGACATTTTTACATTACCACAGTTTTTTTGTTTGTTTGTGTTTTCTATAATGTCACATATTTGAAGCCATACAATAGATTGGTTTCTATTGCTTAATAATTTATAATTTGAGGTTCACTTATGTCTATTCATATCTTGAAACCTCATTTAATCTTAACACTAAATAATGTTCTATTAGGTAGATGTACCTAATTTATTTGTCCATTCATCTTTTCCAAATTTTTCCAGTTATAAATCATGCTCCTGTAAATATTCATATGCAGTTTCCTTTGTGAACATAAATTTTCATCTGCTTTGTATAAATACCAAAGGGTGTGATTGCTGGATCGTATGCTAAAGGTGTGTTTAGTTTTCTAAGAACCTGCCAAACTGTCTTCCAAAGTGGCTGTACCTTGTGCATTTCCATCAACAGCGAATGAGAGTTCTTACTGGTCCACATTCTTACTGGCATTGATTTATTTATCAGTGTTATGGGTCTTGGCCTTGGTGAGCTTTATAAAATTTTGTGTTAATATCATGTATTTTAAAATACACTCATCTATTAACTCTCAAATCAATTTAACACTTTGTTTCCCTCATCCCATTCTAGGATTCAAATTTTAAGACTATAAAACTGTGATTGTGTCTCACATGTATGTTTCTTTTATAAACATGTTATCTTTTGCCCCTTTGAATTTATGTATTTAAATTATTTAATGTATTAGTAAACTGTTCCTCTTCCTTCTTTTGCTCAATATGTAGTTAAAATCCTCCACTGAGTTCTTAATTTCTGTATTTTTCAGTTCAGGAACATCTGATTAATTCTTTATAGAGCTTCTAATTATCTGCTATTTTTTTTCCTCTTCTCTTCAGTTACATTGATCTTTTTCCTCTATTTTATTTCATATTAGTCTCAGTTAAAATCATGTCTGCTAAATGCAGGGTTTGCTCCCTTATGAGTTTGTTGTTGTTGTTTGTTCAAATAGACACACTGGCATGCCCAGTATATTTTGAATCAATGATTAGTTTTTTTTTTTTTTTTCTGCAGTGCCGGTTCCCAATAATATTACCATATAGCAGAAGTGGTTTAATGATAACGTAATGATTTTCCCTTCTCGATGGACAGTTAAGGAACTGATGATATGAATCCAGTTTGGGACTGTGCTGTGTGTCCACAGGAATTCCGCTGTGCCATTCGGAGACTCTAGGTTCGAATAGTAAAATATTATTCCGTGCAGTTTGAGAATATGACAGTTGCCTTGAAAAGAGCACTGCAAGGCTTCTCTAAGCTCCAAATTTGTTTTTCCAGCCTATGGGACCCCTCAACTCTCCAATGTTGTATGAATAGCAAAGCCTAACCCTGGATGGCCCCTCTCACAAATTAAGTTTCTCTTTTCTCCTGCAGTTGTCCTCTTCTGGGTCACGTTCAGCTTCTTGGCTAATTGTTTTCCCCAAAATCAACAAATACCACCAGCAAAAAAAAAGTCTCTAGACATTTTTCTCACCTTTGTGAGTTTCTTCTAATTTTAGGATTTAAAAATCTTCTAGTACCTTTTGTTTCCATAGTTCTCTGATGCTTTTAAAAATATTTTCCATTTTTCTCTAGCCCTTACTGTTCTCTGCAGAAATTTTGGACTGCTGTGAATTACCCTACATTGTATGTCATCAGCTTTGTTAAGTAATCAGTGGATACATTTAGTTTTAAATGTTTGCAACTTCGGTTGTAATTTTCCTTCTTTGATCAATAAATTATTTATATATATTTTAAAGTATTCATTTCTTAGGAATTGGAAAAGTAGCTGTCTTTGTTGATTTCTGATTTTATTGCAGTGTGGTTAGATACTATCACCTTCGTTATTCTTTGGATATGTGCTAAATGTTGTCTCATCACACTGTCCACTTTAGAAAAATTGTATTTATGTTTAACCATGCTATGTCCGCAAATTGATATAAACTGCGTGCGCATACACATGTCTACGCTTTTGATCATAGTTTTATAGAGAGAATTTGAATTATCTTTATATCTTTATTTCAGTCTATTTAATCTATCATTTACTGAAAAAAACATTATTTACAATACTTTAGTCCACTTTAATTTTTCAGTAATTTGAGACCAAATCATTATACATATATATATATACACACATATATATAAATAAATGTCAAATGAATCTGGTAATTATATACTACTGACTCATTTAAGGGATTTTTTTCCTTGTTGAACATTTTATAAAATATTAATACTGTTATACCAGCTATTTGTGATATTATTTTATTAGGTGATTCTTTTCTTTTGTACTATTAATATTTTTATTATTATTTAATGTGTGTTCTTTTTTAGACAGAGGAACTATGTAAAATGCAATGCAAGAATTAGTTCTCTAAGCAAATTTAATCCATTTACCTTGATTCCTAATATATTTTACCTTATTTTCTGTTTTCATTTAGTAAGCTTTAAAGTTTTTATCATGGCTGCTTGAAGGTAGCAAGCAGTAGCAGCTTCGGGCTCTCTTATTCGTGCACAGATCTTGATCGCTACTCAGTAGCCCCACAACTAAAGACATTTGGAACCACAATCTTAAAACCTGTGCTCGTTTGATATGCAGGCTGTAGCAACTTATTTCTCCAGATTTTTAAAAACTCTATTCTTGTGGCTGGGAGTTCTTTTTTAGTCAAGCTTTACCGTACTGGGGATTGAGGCCAGGTCCTGCACTCTCGGCAATATCCCCAGGCCCCTTATCTCTTACTTTCTCATTTGAGACAGGGTCTCACTGAGTCGTTAAATTGCCCACACTGAGCTTTGATTAAATTTCTAACAAAAGTGGATTCAGTCTACCATCACGCTGGAATATAAATAACATTTTAATTTCTACACGTTTCTACCTATTTGATTGTGAAGACTTACTATACTTTTTGTTATACTTGTTCGTTATTGTTGGTACAAGATTTTTTCTGTATTCATAGAAACTGTATTGTTAAGAATGTTGTAGATTACTCAAACTTTTAAGAAAATCTAGAAGACTATTTTTAGCCTTTTATAACTGTACTGATACAAACTCATAGCTTACATACACTTTTATTTTCCTAATTTATCATCTTTTAATTAAACAGGTGGAGCAACTAGTAAGACAAACAATTATTTTAAAGTACGTTCCAAACCCACTTTGAATGCAATCAGGCAAATAAAATTCACATTATCTGGCATCCTCATTATATCTAATTAATGAATGAAATACATTTTTGTTCTTCAAAATTACAGTTTTATTTAAGTTTTTATTAAATCACATTTAGTAGTTTTGGAGTTTCACCTATACAGTTCCTTTAACACTCCCTTATTGAGAATATGCTATATATAGTGTTGACAGAAAGACAATGTGACATCCACATTCAAGAAGTCTAAGCCACCACCTCCATGAGAAATATCAGTACTCATAAGGATCTCCTTCCTCTTCCCCATGCTCGGTCCCCACTCCACCTTCCATGGTCTTTCCTTGTCTAACCTTTGAGGATTAATGATACTGACATGTTTCCCTCTCTAAAAGCCTTTCCTGCTTTGATTTTTCTAGTATCTCTCTTTTTTTCATTCTCCCATAATATCCTATGTACATCTTTATGTCTTGATCACATTTTAAAATGTGCATTTGTGTCGACTAAACTCCTAAAGTTATGCTCAGCATTTGTGTACTCTCACTGCTTGTTATATCTTACAATTTTTGTCCCCATAGGCCTCAAAGGTAAATAGCTCCTCTCACAGAATGTAGCCATAGGCTGAGTAACTTACCTACTGTTGTGGCAGGATTTGTGGCCAGAGACCCATGGTTTTGAATTCAGGTAATCTAGCTAGTAGTTAAAAGCAACAGTTCCGGAACTGGGAGATTTACTTTTTAGGATATATCAATCTATGTAGACATGGTCTGTTTCCACGTAAGTTCATTACTGAGAAATGAAGGGTCTGGGGAGCCGCTGATGATCTTGATGAGGTACATTGTATCATGTCCTGAGATAGTATCTTTATATTCAGATGAAAGATTATATTGACTCCTGGTGCATGACTTGATTCAATTTAGATGAGAAATTATAAAATTGTTTTTGTTTGCTTTACATTTCAAGAATTCTTTATATTAAGAGTGCTTTGAAATAGTCTGTAGTTCATCTGTCTTTAACAACAGCTGTGTTAAATCCTTTCCCCTTTAACCCTTATCCCTTAGTAAAATAAGAAACATGTGGGTTCTTGAAAGGAGCTAAAAGGCCTGGGCTTCTAAGCAGAATAATGCACGTCATTTAAATTAGTTATGGTTGCAATTAGTCTCCATAATGTTCAAGGCAAAGAAAAACTCCTGGATCTGCCAAATGTAAGAACAATGAAATTCAAATTTTTCAGAGGCTTAGTTGAAGATTCTGACTTTACACATAAGTAAAAGAAAAATAGAAGTTGAGAGTCATTTTTTTTTTTTTAGACCGCACCCTGGTCTGTATGAGGTACTATTGGTTACTAATCAAATCTCATAGATATGATTACCATGTTTATAAGTTTTTAGTTTTCTCATTGTAAGACTATTAAATATACTTGCATAAATCTGGAAAACACCAAAAGAGGAAGAAAATTCACCTATAATCTTATCACACAATATAATTTCTATTAGCAATTGTATGTTCAGTCATTTTTCTCCTATGAATATGTGGTGATATGGTTTTTAAATCTATGTAGTTGTAATCACATCTGTCAATAAGTAATTGTCACTTTTAAATATTTTATATTTTTTGTGTATGCATTTATATTTTATAGTATAAAATATCTTTATATTATAAATTATAATATTATTGTATTTTTTATATAACCACACAGTGATCATTGATTTTTATTTTATAACTTGGTGGTTTTAGGTTCTTATAATCTAGGGTTCTCAGAGAGCTCATTGTTCATTCTTTCCCCACCCCTGTACCAGGGGGTGGTAAAATAAACATAAATAGTGATATAATTGTCACATATCTCTGGATCCATGCTTCTAATCCAAAATCTCTCCCACCCTTGTATATTAATTTTTTTATTTGAAACTGACATGCTCAAGCGTACCTGGTTTACAGCTGTGCTTGACTGAACTTGATTCTCAACCACGTTTCCTGTGGATTTTGACCATTTTTTTCACTTTCCCACCTCATTCTGACCAAGTGCAGTTTCTTGTTCATGTAATCAGTCCACCCAAACAAGCTAACAGCTTGACCTCAATCTAAATGAGCTCTGCCTGTACTTCTCTTTCCTCTAATGACGATTCCTAATCTTGTTGTAGAACTGCTCTTAAATCCTGTCCCCAAATCCCACTCTTTGATCACAGTTACTAGTACTTTTTTTGTTAAAGTGTCTGCATTTCTTCTTTATCAAGAGCTCCTTTCTTCCTCCTGCTGTATTCTCTTCTCCAAATTACTAGGTCCCCTCTGTCTTCTTCATTTATTCCTGGTAGAATTCTATATGTTCTGTCCTTTCTGCTCTCACCTCTACTGCCAGCGCATACCCTTTGGTTCTTTCTTCACACCTGACCCACAAAACCTCAACCCAAAATGTATCCAACTATTTTAGACTCTATTTCACCCCCTACCTTGAATATCGCTCAGATGGGTATTTTAGTGCTACTCCAAACATATGCTCTTTATCCTCAGCTGAACCAACAATTTTTTTCTGACTCATTTACATGAAGTAGTTCCCTAGTACTTAGATCTCTTGCTTATTCCCTCAGTAGCTATTTCAGCAATGTGATTTTTTTCTTAAAAATACTATCCAGCTCCCACACATCTTTGACCTATGCATCAGATTCCTTTTTCCCTTAGGCATGCAAGAATATTGGAAAGTAACTTCCTTAAGTCAGTGCACTATAGCAATGAAAGTACTACAGCAAATACCATATGCAATTGTGAAGCTGTGATCGTGCCTATTAAAGTCAGAAGGAAAATAATGACCTTAATACTGCTAGTATGTCAATGACATATTGGAAATCCTAGCCAGTGCAGTAACACTAGAGCCAGATAAGAGACAATATCAAATGCCAGGAATGGTAGTGTGTACCTGTAATCCCACCACTCTGGGAGGCTGAGGCAGAAGGATCCCAAGTTCAAGCCCAGCTTGGGGAAAAACTAAAAGGGGATGGAGATGTAATTTAATACAAAACTTAATTCAATCCTCAGTATTGAAATAAAGGAAATAAAGAAGGAGAATTGGATATAAGTAGTAATACTATTTTTAAAAGGGGGAAAGTAAAATATTTTGAGGAACACAGGAGAAATATAAAACATACTAAAGAGATTCGATTTGGTAGGTAGTGACCTGTGGACAAATAACACTTTACTTTTAATCTAAACAGGACACTGACGATTTTAGTTGTGGTGAAAAATGTGCCAAAATATATGGGACTCTTACAGGAAATTTTGTACTAAACAATGGCCCTCAACATGCTAATTATAGGAAACTTTATTTAGTATTTTGAGGGAACATTTAATCTCAGGTTATTTTTTTTTTTATTTTCTAATGCTCAGGGAACTTTTAATGCCCTACTAAGAGGAGGTGCTTTTTTCACCCTTTGCTCCAGTAAATTAAACTAAATATGTTGCTGAAGGTTTTATCTTAAAAAATATTTCCCTATAATATCAACTGAGATATTTTCAAAAGAAACCTTTCCAATTATTCAAATATCATAGATAGTTTTTTATCTTATTATGTTAAAATAATATTTCATGAAATAAAATTCACAATTTTATTAATGCCAAATATTAACGTAAGTTCAAGACTGTGTTACATGTAAATTATTTTAGATTTTGTGTTTCACTGAAATTAAGTTGTTTACAAGAACCAAAAAACATTAACATGATTATTGCTTTTTTATTTACATTTTCTAAGTTGTGACTACCTATTTATCTCATATAACAATTAAAGAGTGGTATTTGTAAGTTATATTATTTTAGTAAACATTTTGAGAATTGGATAAAATGTAAAATAATTTCATCCAAAGCATGAAATTGAAAGAATCTTAACAGTTTCTTAATTTATACATGTATCTATTTTCCCCTACAATTCATTTTATAAAGCTAACTTTTAAAGTTTAATATTGACATATTTGAGTGGAAACAACTGGCATTGTCATTCCTAACACTAATACCTAGTATAATTATATTCAGTTCAAATCAGACATGATAATTAATGTTGGTGTTTTTTAGGTATAGCTTACTTGAATGGAATGTGTAGTGAAAAGAGAAAATGTATTATCGCGGAAGACAATGGCTTGAATCTTGCATTTACAATTGCTCATGAAATGGGTCACAAGTAAGTAAAAATCATCATTATGTTATCTATTTTAGTGTATAAATTTTTAATGTGAGTTATTGAATCACATGCATATGTTCTAAATCTTTCTTTGGAATTCAAATTTTTAAAAACTTAAACAAATGGAGATGAAGAAGACTATCTAAATTTAGAGTGGCTTTTGAAAGTTGTAGGTATTCTTGACACATTGAATAAACTCTTGTGACATTATAATCCTCATCAGGACAGTCCTTACACGGTACAAGATTGATTTCACTACACATTTTCAAACAGCACAAATGTTGTGATAATCATGAAACTATAAATCTATGTATTTTTGAGCATCTAAGAAAAAAAGTCAGCATAAGTAAAACTGCTCATAGCCTGGAACAGTACTTATGTTTGGTATTAATAAGCACATGCTAAAGGGAGGAAGTTGAAGGGTTTAGGTGTATTGTACTTCAAAATATAAATGAGACACATAATTGATATGTAATGACCATTACCTATATAATAGGCACAATTCTAAACCCTTTACATAGACTAGTTCGTCTAGTACTAAAAACAAATATGTAGTTATTGTCACAAATCTCATTTTACCAATAATATTAACAGTAGCAATAATAATTAGCAATAACAATATTCATGTAACACATTTCTATTTTTTGTCTTTGTTTCTTTTTTTTTTTTCTTTTTCTTTTCTTTTTTTTCTTTTTTTCTTTTTTTCTTTTTCTTTTTTTTTTTTGGTGCTGGGGATCAAACTCAGACCTTGCACTACCACTGAGCTAGATCCCCAACCCCCGTAACACATTTCTAAATACTCACAATAATCTTGCATTATTGTGATATTAATGACCCATTTTACAGGAAAGGAAACAGAACTATAAAGGAGTTAATTTACCTTCCTAAGGTTATGAGAAAACGAAAAAAGTAATTGCCAGAGCAAAGATTTGAACTCAAGACATTGAATTCAGGTCACTCTGTTGTTCATTTTTACATTAAGTTATGTGTTATCCTTGGCCTTTGATTTTTCATCAGTAAACTGATGATAATACAGGGCGGCTGATTAAAAATTACAGTATATGTTTACATTTTAAAAATCTGTAACAGTAAAAGACACATTACCATTAATCCTCCCCAGAAAACTCCTCTTTTCTAGAACACACTAATCATCCTTGCTACTTTCTGAAGCAGCTCTAGAAGTTCTCTTTCATGAGTGTCTTTATGTAGCATGAAAAAAAAAAAAATATGATGAATCCTGCTGTGGAGAGCCATCCGTGGGAAAGACAGCCTCGTGAAAACATGATGGTATACCCTCATCCACCTTGTTCACCAGATCGAACACAGTGAGAATTCTGGCTCTTTCTCAAAATAAAAATGACTTTGAAAGGTCAATGTTTTCAATCAATTCAGGATTTCAAGGCACCCAGGACAGCGCAACTAAAGATGCTCAGGGAAGATGACTCCCAGAACTGCTTCGGAAGGATGAGTTAAATCTGTTCAAAGACTGCGAGAGTAATGGCAATGTGTCTTTATTAGAGTTAATTTTCAAAATTTCAATATTCACCATATTTTGTGATCACTGCTTACACATTTATTATGGAGTTATTTTGGGATTAAGATTGTATAAAATTTAAGTATGTGGGCTAGAGATGTAACTCAGTGGTAAAGGGCTTACCTAATATGTGCAAGGCCCTCATTTCGAATTCTAGCACCACAAAAATAAAGCAAAGCCAAAACCCAAAACTGTGCATGTGTTTTCAGGAAGTTTATTCGAATAGAAGAGGAATGAATGGGTTGGGATATCAGACTTAATTTTGACGACAGTCTTTCCCAACTGCTAGCTGTATCAGCAGTACAAATGGACCTATTTTAAAAGGATTCAGATGCAGTGAGGTACTGACCCCAGGGAGGTGATCTTCACACAGACCTCTTTGGTCAAAGAAATGTTCACAAGTTTGGCCTTCAGAGTTGAAAACTGGGCATGATGTCACACTCTTGAAATCTCAGCACTTCGGAGACTGAGGCAGGAAGATTGACATAAATTCAAGGCCAGCCTGGGGTATATAGTGAGTTCAGGGACAGCAAGACCTTCTCTCAAAAAAACCAAACCAAAGCAGAACAAAACAGAAACAAAACAACTTCAATTAGTTGTCAATTTTAAAAAAAGTATAAATTTAACCCCAAAGTTCAGAGTTTCTAAATCTGGCAATACTCCAACCACAGTTCCATTTGGTACCCCTTCTTCAGAGCTTAGTAGCATCCATGCCTTGTACACTGGGCCTTTCTTTCCCCGGCTCATCACAGGGCGCAAAATTCTAGCGTCATATATCCAATCCAGGTTTTCATTATATTCCTGGACTCTGTAGACAGTTGAGTACAGTTGAGTTGGCAGTGGAATTTGACCAACAGAAGACAATTCATATAGAACATAACTTATTCATGTAAAGAAGAGCGATTAAATCATATACAACTCAACAAATTATCAGAAATTATAGATTCCAATGTATCCATAACCCAATAGAAGAAATAGAACATTATTAACAATTTATTTGTAAATACTTTATTTGATGAAAATCAAATATATCATGTACATACTTTGAGATATGTATAAATTGTGAAATGGGTAAAATGAGCAAATTACTGTATGCGTTACTTCTCATACTTAGTAGATTTTTAGTGAAAATACTTAAAATCTATGCTCTATCAATTTGCAAGTGATTGGCTTTTGATGTTATTGCTTTTAAGGGTGCAGATACACTTTTATTTTCTCCCATGTAGGCTTTCAGTCTCATTTGACTGAAGGAAAAATATATAAATACACTTCAAAATCATCATCCTTTAGGGCAGTAATGATGAAATTTTTAGAGCTTTCAATGGTAACAAATTGCCTGCTGTGGTGCAAGTGCCATGGGTTCGCCACTACTGCTTCAGGGAGAGAATAAAATACAATATTACAATCCAGAAAATATAGGGATTAGATTTCTAATTCTAGTATACCTTTGCTAGTTTAAAATATTTTCAGTTCAGTAATGCAAGGAAAAATCATGGACATGATTTGATGGAAAAATGCTGAAAATGATGTTTGGAGTCAAGAAAAAATATTAATTATAGGTTAAATACCTGTACCCTGACTAATTACAGATATGTTTAAAACAATTTTGGGGGTTGGGGGGATACTGGGGATCAAACACAATGCCTTGCGTTTGCTAGGCAAGTGCTCTACCACTGAGCTAAATCCTCAACCCCTTAAAAAAGATTTTTAAACTAATTTCTTCAATCTATCTTTATTCTAAAATGCAAGAGAAATGTTAATTAAAAGGATCAACCAAAAAGCAAGTTGGTTTATTAACATCCAAAGTTTTGATCAAGAGGCTACAACTATTTCATCATAAAATTAAATTTGATAATTTAGGGAAAAGTCACTTTAGTGTAACATAGTAAAAAACAGGCTTATGAACATGAACTCAAGTTGAAATAGCCAAAATGATACTAAAATATTGTTTAATTTAACTTTCATAGAGCTGTACCCAAAATCAATACACATGTGCCAAAGGAATATGTAATACTTTATGCATAAGGACCAGGACATGTAATACATATTAAACTCCTTGGTCACTAAAATTTCTCTTTACCAGTAAGAAAAAATTGTCTCAAAAGTAGCAGCTAGTGTTTTCTTGATGCTAGATAGCGAGAGACAATAGCTGTGAGAATGATGTCATCTATATAAACAGGAGGAAGCTGATCTAAATTCTATCATGTCGTCATCATCTAATGTAAGATATAAAGCACAGTGTAAAAAGAAATGATAAAAGAGAAAATATTTTAAAAGTTCATGTACCTCTCAATAGAGAAAGTCTTCATGGACATTAAATAACTATATCTATAATCTATGTACATACAAATAAGCAGAGTACTTTTAATTAGAAATGTGATTCACTAAGAATCAACTACTTGTGTAAATTTCTTGTCATTTTCCTTTTTCTTTTTGGATAATGTTTTTGTTATTATTAAATTATGTAAGTGAAAACTGTCTACTAAAACCTAAAATGATTTAAACCAATAGTTTTGATACCCATTCAAAAGTATTTTCTTTTCATGCAATCACTCAAGGGAGTTATTAATTTTCTTGTAACTAAGATTTTTGACAAGAAAATATTTTTGTTGGTAAAAATGAATTAACATATACTTATAAAATACAAATGGGTTTGTCATGAGCTTACAGTGATGGGACCTAAAATTTAATTTTATGTATAAAAATATATTAGAAAATTGTTCATAAATTTGACAGAACTTATTGAATATACATGTCCATATGCACACAGCCACTATTTTTTATGTTTTTATGTGATCTTTATGAGCAAGAGTTTATTGAAATAAGACATTTTACTTTGATTTCAAACCCTGCCTTATTATGATTAGATGACTGCGTTTTGAGGGGGTTATCCCCTAAACCATCCTCAGATTAACTAGTTTGCTAGCAGCAAACTATGAAATTTAGCAAAAAGTTTTATTATGGTTAGAGTTTAGTACTATGAAAGAACATATATTAAAATCAACAAAGAAAAACTCACATAGAGCAAAATCCAAGAGACATCAGGCCCCAGGTTTCAGTTATTTTATCCCAGTGAGGCTAGGGTAGTACATAATTCTCCCAAAAGATAATGTTTGTCAATCAGAGAAGCTAACCCTAGAGCTATTATCCAGTATTTTTGCTAGAGTTTAGTTGTGAAGGCATGGCATACTACCCATGAGTCAAAAGTTCTCTCTCCATTCTCTCCAGGGGTCAAACTAGCTCTAGATCCTGCCATGTATCACATTGTTGGCATAAACTGTTGTGGTCCATGGTCCCCAGCTAAACAAAGATACTCTTGTTAAAGAAACTATTCCAGTTGTTTAGAGATTACCTTCCAGTACAGGCAAAGACCAAGCATTTCTTTGAAATGGATAGGTTTGGGATCACCCCAATTTGCTGAGCTAAACATTTTACTGAACAATTATACAATATTTTTCAAGTTTTTATATCTCTTCTTTTATCTAAGGTTGCCAAAGTCTATCTAATTAAAACAACTTTCATTAGCAGGCATGTACTAAATATTGTGCATTCATATACAGTGGTATCTTGGGTCACCAACTGTATATGGTTCAGTTTGTGACCAGAATCGTGGAGATAACTAAGCTTGTGAAGTGAGGTATAAGCTGATATCACAAAATTTTGAGCTATGTGTTTCTGTTATTATCATTCTACAGTTGAGTACAGTTGAGCACATAAAAACTGATGGAGATTCATTTTCTAAGTTTTTTATATTAATGTCATTCTCTCGATCAAATATATTGTAAACATTTTCATAGATCTTATAGCATAACCTTGATTTTTAATGTTTTTGCTGGATTTATTTAGATAGTCAAATTTCCTACTTTTTATTTCTTCTGTAGAGTTTGGCAATTATAAGTATTTTCTCATCCTTTTTTTGTTTGTTTTTTAAATTTTAATGGTACATTTTAAATGAACATAGTGATAACATTCATCATAGGGGATTTGTACCATACATGGTGTATCTTGTTCTTCTTTTTTTCCATTCCCCTCCCCTCCCTTCACCCCCTCCTCCCTTTTTATTTACAAAAGCTTTGTTTCCATTTTTTCCTTCCATTCCTTATTTCTCTTGTCCCTCTGTTCCTTGCTGTCTCACTTTACACTTTAAGCCATCTAGAATTTACTTTGGTATGTGCAGTAAAGTTTTTTCCATTAAACTCGTGTTTCTTATTAACTATTTAGTAATGATCTTATTACTCAGCCATGGTCTCTGATGAGATAAGGAACTATGCTGGAATATAGCTCATATATTGCTTCCTATAGTGAAAAAGACTTTAAATGAGAAAAGAAACATATCTACTGTTTGCTTGCATAGTCATCTAGCTGATTTACATTCTATCACCAACTACTTATCTGGATACAAATCAATAACAAAAGATTTCACAGACCATGATGAGTAGCCCTGGCACATAACAAAGGAGGCAGACCATTATCCTCCTGTCACTGTTACATTAAAAGGTTGTGTTTGAGTTGCAAAAACAAGGAGCTCAGTGGTTAGAATGCTTGCCTAGCAAGCACCAGGCCCTGAGTTCGATCCCCAGCACCCCAAAAAGCAAAAAGAAAAACAACCTTTTAAATTTGTTAGCCCAGTGGTTAGAGTGCTTGCCTCACGAGCACAAGGCCCTGAGCTCAATCCTCAGCACCAAAATAAATAAATAAATAAATAAATAAATAAATAAATTGAGCATAAAAATGTGGTCTGTACTTATAGATCTCTGTCCCTGTCTTGTATGGGAAGTATATTTAGACATAATTCTGTGATACAATTCATTGTAAATAATAAAACTTGTTCTTTTGCACAAATATTCAGTAATGTTTTAGATTACATTATTATGTAAATAAAATGTGTTCAGCATTTTTGTATGTGTGTGTATATGCACGCATATACATATATAGAGATACTGTGAAGGAGGGCATACACACACACGTTACACACATGCACACACATGGACACACATGTGCATGCATGCACACCATGAGTTTTTTTATGTCTACAAACAATTCAGTCCTCTGTGGATTTCAACAAAAATTAAAATGACTCCTTTATAACTGGATACGGCTCTACTGAAACTCAGCCCCAAATTTAATTTTACCAAAGTTTAATTTGTGTCTTAGATATACACTCTCAGGGAAACAATAATTTAAAAATACTTATTAATAATATAATCCTGTGACCATTTGCTGGCCTTGATGAACCTGGAGACTTTGCTCTGGAGATCACTACTTTGCGCTGGTTTGGCACATTGGGACCAAAGACTTCTGCGCCCACCTAAAGAAGAAAGGTGGTCAAGTTAGCTTTATTTTAGAGATGATGATAGCCAAAGCTCACATAGCTAATAAGTGCCTGAGTGGACTTAAGCCAAGTCTGTAGTCTGTTGAAACCTTAGGTCCATGATATTAATTACGTCATACCAGAAGTGGGAAAGAGTACTTGTAGCTAACAACTCTGCGCAGTTGACTTCTGGGTTGGATCTGGACCATCTATCCGCACTGCATCTTCACAATCTGTTTCTCTATACTGTTAGCACTCAGTGCTGCGGCTGCACTAGTGTTCTTTCACTGTTTCTATCATACCATATTTCTTCTGACTGCAGCACACAAACATATGCTGCTCCTTTTAAATACTCAGAGCACTCTTCACATCTTTCAGTAATTATATCCTCCTGCTCCATAGTTCATATATGAGCTCAAAAGCCATTTTCTAAAGGAAACATTCTTTGTACGTCAGTCTCTCTATTAAGATCTCAATGGCAGCACTTTGAATACCCATCTACTCGATCTATATGTTACTGGTCCGTGAGCTTTGAGAGGTGATAAGCCATGTGTTTTGCTTATCATTGGATTCCTAATGTATTTCATAGTATCCTGTACATATTAATCATTCAATAAATGTAAATTAAATAATCAAATGATTTCATATGTATGGTAGTTATCTTAATAAATAAAAATTCTGATGTGCGGAATGTTGATGAAAATTTATTAGATAAGAGATGCAATAGGCATATTCAAATTATCTAGGATATTTTTGACGTTGCCCAGGATTTTTAATAACTTATCAGGTAAACATTTATAAAATGATATTTCTATTTTCAAATGTACCCAAGTTGCCATAGAGTGGGATTTTATTCTAGCATGCACATGTGGAAATGACCTCCCTAATCCAGAAATTGTTACCTCTACGGTCTTCCTACCATAGTAGGAAGCGCCATCCTTCCAGGAGATCAACCAAAAACCATGGAATTCTTGAGAACTCTTTGTTTCTCACAGTCCAACATTAATTCATGAGCTGTTAACTATACTTTCATAGTCTGTCCAGAATCTACTACTTCTCAGTAAGTCTTCTTCTGCCGTTCTGGACTAAGCCATTTATCACCCATTATCCAGACTATTGAAATAGCCTCGTAAATGAGCTTTCCTTCTTGACTTTTGTCTTCTGTAGTTTGTTTGCAACTCAGAGAAGGTTTTCTTAAAACAACTAAATTGCTCAATTTTTTGCTTGAGACCTTCTAAGAGCATCCTGTCTAATTTGGTAAAATCCCGCTGTCACACACGGGCCCTCAAAGCTCCAGGCATTCTGCCCCTTCCCTGGCAATCTCCCTTCCTTACTGACTGTGCTACAGCTCCACTGGCCTCTGAGCTGTACCTCACACACACGAAGCAAACATCTGCTTCAAGGTTTTTGCTTTTGTTTTTCTTCTGGGTGGAAAGTTCTCCCTGATGGCCACATCGCTGACTCCATTCTTTAATTTTCTTCCCAAGTAACACTCTTTGGTGAGGCTTTTTTCATAACAAGTCTTCACATTGTAAACATAACCACCCACCGCATTTCCCACTTTACTTTCCCTATAAAACTTTTCAAAATCCTGCTCTGTCCTCTATTGGTCTATAATAAGATCCAATCTCCTTAGTTTATGATCATATTTCCAGCATCTAAAACAGTAGCACTTGGTATTTGACACACAGTATGAACTCAAAAACATACTTCTTGAGCAAATAGATAAATTCATTATCTCAAAAAATACATATTACTTTCTGTGCTCTGAGCAGAAAGTTACTTTTTATTAGTTAAATAATAAGATGACATTTATCATATTAAAATTTGTTAGGATTTTGGATCAAATAGAAGTTTGAGAAGATAGTGAAATTTCCCACCTCTATTTTAAACCCTCCAAAAAGACTAAAAAGAGAGTAATAATTTGTTTATACAAGCAAGCTAGAAAGCCAAAAGGAGGAATTTCTGCATACTAAAAATGAGAAGGAATCTAATGACGTGAAAGAGGGCAGAAATTTCTCAGGCACGGAGGCTGGATCTTAATATTGGATGGAGAAGTAGAGGGCTTCATGTAATCTGGTGTGTGGAGTCCAAAGTTGCAGAGCCCTTTTCCTAGCTACATGCCTCAGCAGGAAACTGGAAGCAAACGGTTTTCTTCAGGCCCTGGAGTGGGAAAAAAAAATCCATAGCAATCATCTAGAACTTAATGACACAGCTCTGAGTCATAAAGATAAACATCAGCAAAACTGTAGGGAGAAAAAGATATAATACAACTCTCTAACTGATGGGTCAAATAAAAAGAAAGATGTGAACATCAAAGATTGTTTTCTTGGACAAATATAGAATCAGCAGCCAATAAATGAAGACTACTGCTCTAAAATACACTATTTAAAAAGAATTGCTGTACCTGTATATTATTTTACTTAAGACTAAGAAAATTTTGAAACACATTTAGTAATTTAAAAGCATAGTTTAGAAAAACCCATAAATCAAAGAAGAAATATAATGAACCCAGAATATTCTAATAATTAAATGACAACAAGAATACTATTTAACAAATTTGAGACATACAGGTGACGTAGTACATAGAGGAAAATGGGTGGCTTTGAATACACATAAAAGTTTAATAATGAAATTAGTGACCTCATTTTTTATCTTACGAAATTTGAGAAAAAATGACAAGATAAATGAATTAGAATATGAAAGAGAAAAAAATCATTAAAATTAGTAATGAACTCAAAATTAAATCTATGTCTACATTTCTTCATTTTTTCCTCTTTTTCTTTTCCTTTCTTTTTCCCTTCCTTCTTTTCCACCTCCTCCCTCTTTAGTTCTCTTTAGTTTAAATTTATTTGAATATTATCTTTTTCATAGTATCTATTTTACCTTTTTGTCCTTATTTACACTTACGGTTTCTCATATCAGTGGAACAATCTGATATCTAGTCATGTGTGTCTGATTTATTTCACTTAGGAGTATGTTCTCAAGATGCATCCATTTACCTATAAGTGAGGGGAGGGGGACTGGAAAAAAAGCGTGGGGAGGGGGTGAAAACTAAGATATATCATGTACAGGTACGGAGTAACTATGATGAATGTGATCATTATGTATATCTACAATGTACCAATACACGTTCTTGGTAAATTAAAAAAAAGATTTAATTAAATCTACGAAAATGTAAGTAAAATTGACAAAGACTAGCCAAGAAAAGGGCATGATTCCATTATATTAGGAAGGAATCAAAGAAATCGACTCAATATTTTTAAATTTTCCCAAAGAAATTACCAATCCTGGCACGGAAGTAGATTCACAGAATAAACAATGCCACTATACTGTTATTATTTTCTAGAAATGAAGAAATACTGTCCAACTAATTATTTAACATTAATATTCAGGCAATATACAAATTTAAAAGAACAATCATAATGAAGAAAATTTACCATCCATATTTATCTAAGAATGATGCAAAAATGGCAAAAATTTTCAAAATACAGCCAAATGTGTAAGTAGAAGTGATACAAGGAGATGAAAATGGCATTATCAAGACAGCGAAAGTCACTTATTATTTAAAATATTTAATCCCACATTAATAGAAACAGAGTAAAAACTGGGACTATTGCATTGAATATACAAAAATCCAATAAAATAAAAATTTCTCATGTATTTTTATAAAAGAAGTGGCAAATATCATTCTTAATGGTGAAATATTAGAAACTCTTTCTACAAAATGAAAAAAAACAATAATCTCCTGACACTTGCTTCTATATGCACTGGGAGGGCAAACACACAAAAGAGAAATTAAGAGTATACATATGAGAATGAAAGAAACAACTTTTAAATTTGCAAGTTATGTCATTTTTGCATAAAAATGTAAAAGCAAAGTATGGATTATTGAATTTATTAATATTCTATATAAAATAAATGTACAAAATTAGCTGTAACAACAAGTGCACAAAATATCACATCTTTTTGATGAACAATTTTGAGAACAATTTGCTATAACAATATAAAATCCAAAGCATTTAGGAATAAATTCAACAAAAATAGGAAATATGCACCTTTATTAAAATTAATGAAATCGAGTCTGTATAAAATGCAAATATACATGTACTATCACAAAGATTACAAATTTATTCAAAGGTCCATGGAAATTCCAATACGTTATATATTTAATGGAAGTTGACCAAGTACTTTTAAAATTTATATATAAATACAAATAGCCAAAATATTTTTGAAGAAAAGATGAAAATGGACACAAAGATAGAAGGGGATTAGGAGAAAATATGTGACGATCTCACTCCAACAAAATCAGGACCTGTTATGAAACTAGTAACTAAGATAGTTTGACATTTGTGCAGATAACTAAGACAAATAGGACAAATAAAGTCATTAACATGCCCACAACTATATGAAAATCTGTATCTGACCAGAACAACATGTTACAGATTAGTAGAGAAAAGAAAGACTCTTTAGAAGAATGGGATATGTAATTTTATTTCAAAGTGTGCAGAAATAAAATTGAACACCTTCAGGTCATACAGAAAAGTCAATTCCAGATAAGATAAAGAAGTAATACTTTCAAGAGGAAATGTATCATACAATCTTTATGATTTCAGAATTGAAAGAATTTCTAAAACAGAACACAGAAAGAAGGTGGAAGTATGAAATCTGATAAAAACATCGACAAAATTTTTCAAAAGAATTGGTTTTGTTCAGGTTTTAATTCATGTAACAGTTTCATTAAATATTTATTTATTAGGCCATGTAACACACAGGACTCACATATGTATAATATACATTACCCATGTACGTAAATATTGCACATATTCATTATGATAATGTTTTATAATATTAAAATGGAACTAAAGACTAGAAAAGGCAAATGAGAACTACACACTTGTAAAACACAATCTACTACAAGTTATTTAAAACAAAGAATTTTTCATAGCTTGTTAATAAAATTATATAATTGTTTTCTTTCCAATACATGAACAACAGCAATTTGCAAGTTGTAAGGAAAGAAAATTTTCACTTAACTGAAGATAGAAAAAAATTCAAAAAAATATAAAAATGATAAAAATATCTTAAATAAACTTCCACAGGAATATACAGGAATTTAGAAAGAATAGTTTATAACTACACAGAGAGTCCTAAAAATGGTTTAAATAAATGAAAAGGGATGTCTTGGGTTTAGATAGAAACCCAAGGGTATTGTATAAAGGGTATTGTATAAAGGCAGTGATGTATGAGTTTAATGTTGTCTTCCCAAAAATACCAATATAATTTCCTTTTCATTTCTTTTACTTTATTAGACATGCTAATCACGAAATCTATATGTAAAAGTAAATACAGGAAACTTTTTATTAAAGCAAGAAAATATCTAGAAGAAACAGTAAGCTCTTCAGACATAAGCAGACATTTCAATGGTAGAAAGTTAAAAAATCCATATTGGGCTGGGGATTTAGTTCGGTGGTTAGAGTGCTTGCCTTGCAAGCACAAGGCCCTGAGTCCGATCCCCAGAGCCAAAAGAAAAAGAAAAAAAAAATCCATACGTTAGCAGGAAAATATGTGGGAGTGTGGTTTGTTAGTAAAGGATGTAGCTACAATCAGTGAAGGAAATTAATTGTTCAAAACCAACAGTAGCAGAGCTATGATTGTCTGCTTTAGACTTTACATCAAATACACTAGACGTATTCTTACATTCAGATTTTCATTTTGTCTGGGTGGCATTTTTTTATCATTTAATAAGCAATGTTTGTGATTCTAGATGTGAAGTTAGAAAAATTTAAGTGAGAGATATGTATATTCAAAACTGAACATCAGCACAAGGAAGAATATAGCAAAGTCAGATGAATTACAATCACAGAATGTATTTGCAACATGTACGACATGCAGTGTTTTCCTAATATCAACAGAGTATTGATCAAAATCAATACTTAAAATGACCAAAGCTTCCTTAGAAAAATGGCAAAGGATACAACAACATAGTTCACAGAAATGTACCCATTACTAACATGAAAATACCTTACATCACTCCTGGGATTACCAGTTGAAATCACAAAGCAATCTTACTTTCACCTGTCTAATTACTATGTAAGTCTATTCAGAGGAACCCATACTCCCTTCCACTTGAAGGAACCATTTGTCTCCCTTGGCGTGAAAACTTTTCCTGCCCTCTTCTATAGTTTTCTCTTACTCTTTCAAATCAGTCTTCAGAGAATTATCCTACACATACTTTAAATTTCTTTAATATGCTCTAGAAGATCTATGTGATTTTTAGTTCTAATTTTTTCTCAATTCCATGTTGCATTATGTGTATGATTATTTTATATCTGTATTTGTGTTTCTTTGCATCTAGAATGATTTAACAACTCACTTTTGTCTACTTGCTTAATTTAGCCCTATTATTTTAAAAACAGTTGGTAAAAATAAAAATAATTGCAAGGACTTGAATATAGTTGGACTTTTTTTTTTTTTTGCATTAATAAAACAATACTTGGTTCCTGAGCATTTAGTATCCAATGGCCCAGCACTTTCTTCTGCTAATTATAAAAGTGGCTTTTTAAGATGCATTGTATTCTTGCATCTATAGACATAAAGTTTTGGACAAAATTATTTGATTAAAATCAGCATATACTATGGTGATTGTAATTTTACTTCAGCACACTTAAAATAATTTATACTTGTAACAGTGTGAAAAATAAATTTTAATTGTCCTAGCCAACGTCTATATTTTTACAAGTTAAAAAAGACTGGATTAAATATATATCATTTATTTAATGATCGAGAACCTCATATGATAACGAGAGTGTCTACTTAATAGAGATGTGGTGTTGTATGAAATTTCTTAAATTAGGGGAAGATATTACTCAGATGTTATGTCATGATAAAAACATAGAGTGCTCAGTGACATGGTCAAGAATGCATGTTTTGTTCTTTTGTTTTCTGAACCAGGAAAAAGGACTAATATGTATTATTACTAAGCTTTGGTGTGGAGAGACCTGGCTTCAATTAGTTCCTCTTGATTCAGAGGATTCTTCAGAATTTAGAGACTAATGAGACAATATACATGCAAAGTTGAGTCCCTGAAGGCAATAAATATTTGGGGCACCTGCTAAAGTTTTATGGGTTACCAGAGTATCCAAATTACAGATGACCTGTGATTAATAAGCCTTTGGAATCAGTGACATTTGCACACATTCTTGGGAAATCATGCCTGGATAGACTTGAGGGTAGGTATAGCTAGATTGTAAATTGCTTTGTCAGACATATGTATTTCTGTTATTGCCACCGATATTGCTACCAGGCCTTCATTGAGATATCTGAAATATCTTTAACTCTTTTTCCTCTTAGTTCCTCCTATAAACAGTTGCCAAATTCTATTCATTCTTCACCTGAACTAGGAATACATTCCACCTGTTTCTTTTCCTGTTCTTCTTCCAGACTTGGACTATTGCAAAACTCACCTCACTGGTGTTCTTGCCTTTAATACCAAATATTTCTAACTTACATCACATATTAGCAAGATTCAACTTCCCAAATCTTGGTCAGGTTTTCAAGCTGAGAAGTTTTTATTGCTTTTCTTTACATAAAGAACAAACTCTAAATTCCTGAGCTTTAGATTCATCAGTTTTATAGAGTGATCACAATTTCATTTTCTAAGTTTATAACCAACTTTTCTATTTCAATGATTGCAGAACAGTAATTTTAAACATCATATCTTTATTCATAATTTTATTTCTTATCCCAGCTCTCAGCCCTACTGATTTATATCTGTTCCAATTTTACATATTAATGCCCAAGAAAAATGCTATCATCTTTTATAAATTAAACCTGAAAGTTTGACTGAAAATACATCTCCTCTTTTAGCTCCCTTGCATAATTTATTGCAAATATCACTTTCACTTATGATTATTTATAATATTATTAATTTATAGTGATATATATTTCCAACTGGACAGAAATCTCTAAGAAACAAGATTAATATCTGATATATTTTTCTCCCACAGCACAAAGTTGATTGTATTATGCTCTATAGGTTCTTAAAAATTTATTATATTAATGAATGTCTCACTTTCTTATTTCTGGGAAACAATACTGAACACCCACACTTTCAAGGAGGAAAGGTTATTTTGGGTCACAGTTGGTAGAGGTTTCAGTCTAAGGCAGGGTGGAATGGCAGAGAAGAATGGCATGGGAGTGGGAAGGAGAGAAACACATCAAAGGGAGAGGGAGGGAGACAGCCTGTCTCCTCTGATCTGGCCTCACTCCTCAATGTCACACTTAGCTATAAACTCATCAGTGGACAAATCCACTAGTGAGTGTCATGCCCCTCTGATCCAATCAGCTCCCAAAGCTCCACCCATGAGTGCATGAGGCTTTTGTGAAGCCATCCAGACATAAAGCACAGCAATGAATAAGCATCTGTTCTATGGATATGTATCCACAGGACAGTCATCTTGAGAGCTAGAATAGAAGGCAGTTGAGTTCCAGAAGTAGAGAAGAATAATTAACTTGGGCAAGGAATGTAACTGGCTCGAATGAATAAAATAAGGTTTTATAGCAATGCAAATATAGACATGGCAAAATACTTTTTCCCTTTTTGTACTTGAAGATATTCGGAATTTGTATTTAAAATAAAATATGTGAAAATACATTACTTCAATTATATTTCAGTTATGATGAGTGTACTTTGTGGCCTGTCCAACTATTTAATGCTAGTCTTACAGGAATGAACTGGGAAGGGCTAAATCGAGTAGTTTGGGCAATAAGACTATTTAATATAAAATTATGCTGATTCACAATAACTATAACCAAGATATGAAAATAATCTATATTTCTGCTGACAGAAGAAGAATGAATACACATGCACAATGGAATAAATGTCTTTAAAAAAACATTTTGCCATTTGTGACAATATAGATGAAACTTGACATTATATTTAATAAGTCAGACAAAGAAAGATACTGTACTTCATGATCTCATTTATATGTGGAATCTAAAAAAATAATAACAATGATAAGGAGAACTCATAATAACAGGTTAGAATAGTGGTTATCAGGGCCTGGGGAATAAGGGAAAAGGGTAGATATCTGTCAAAGGGTATAATCTTTCAACTGTAAATTGAAAAAAGTCCTGGTAACCTAAGGGACAGCATAGTGACTCATATTTATTACTAATGTATTATATACTCAAATGTTCCTGAGACAGTGGATCTCAAGTGTTCTCATGATAAAGACTACTATGTTAGCTGATGAGTGTGCTTTTTAGTCTGATTATAATAATTATTTTATAATGTGTACATGTATCAAAGCATCACATTATACACCTAAATGTTACAATTTTTATTTGTCAGTCATACCTCAGTAAGACTGGGAAATGTGAATAAAATAAAATTCTGCTCATTTCATTAAGAAGCTGCATATGCCCCAGGAGGCATCCAATCACAAATAGATTTTGTTCATTTCTCTCAGATTGTTGGAGTAACTTTTAGAAGGCAGTCCAATTTTGGCCACTCATTCTTCAGTGGAGTACGGTAGTATATCTGTTAAAAGAAAGAAAGCATGTACTCTGAAGGAGAGTAGATAACCAGTAAGAAATAATTAAGAACTCGATTCCAAGCCAATGCATCATTCCTTAGAACTTTAGAATGGGAAGTGGATGAAATAAAAATGAATTGCTCTAATAGACAAAAATTACCCTTCTAGAATTCTATTGTTCCAGAACATGTTCAAAATTAATTTTTCTATAGTTTCACTAACCCATTGAAATCGATAGTGGATATATGTAAATGTATTATCCCCACATTGTACTCTTTAGAATTCTATAGCACATGTCACACTTCCGCTAGCACTTGCCCTTTGGCTAACTATGAACAATTTAAGTGGGAAAGTACATTAGGAACATAGAGCTTGGGCTAGAATTCTGTTCTGACGGTTTCTGAAGGAATGTACTTTGGACAAATCAATCCATCTGTACTTATTTTCTTCATTTCTACAATATGGATTGTATTTTCTTTCAAATTTCATTATTAGGATTAGTAATAATCTAATACCATGGTGCAATGATTGGCACATACTACAGAGTGAATGAATGATAATAATAATTAGTAGTAGTATAGTTACTTTGTAACATAAAAAGGATATTTTTATCCTTCTGTGGCCTTACCTCTCTTCCTTAATCCTTGGAGGGACTGCATGCTGCTCAGAGGTTCCCACCCAGATCTTCAGGAAGTTTGCTTCTCAGGAAGACTCACGTAGCCCAGTAACACAGCTTTCATATTTGATACTTTATTTAGCTTACAGTAACAAGCACTTTGTCCCAGTGAATTACCATAATGGGACCTTAGCCAGTGTAGATGTGGCCGCTGTCCATACTAGATTCTCTCCAAATGTAAGTTTGGATGTCACACTGAGTAGGTGGAAGTGGGAAAAAGTCACTCAGTTAATAAATGCTCTTGCGAGAATTGGCTTTCTGTTTGCATTTCTGTAATGTGTTTTGGCAAATGTGCAACCTACAGTAAGACCAGCAATCTTCTTTTTCAGCAAGTCATCTGTGAACTTTCTAGGCTTACAGTTTTTCTAAGATGACAAGAGACCAGGTTATTTTCTACTTTCCTTCTCATTATGGGCTATTTTGTTGCTTCTAGAATTTATATCAGTTGGTGAATTAGTAGACATTCATTTATCAAGACATTGAATTAAATAATGAAAAGATATTTTAAATAGCACTTTTGTTAGCTGAATGCTTATATTGTAAGCAATGATAGTTGACAGATATGACTTAAAATTCAGTAGAAATATAAAGCAGTTCTTTTTTGGGGGGGTGCTGAGGATCGAACTCAAGGCCTTGTACTTGTTAGGCAAGCACTGTACCACTGAGCTAAATCCCCAATGCCAAAGCAGTTCTGTTATGTCTTACATACTAAATATTTTAAAGGCACGGAAGTTAAAGGTCATCACAAACGTGGGCAAGAATTTATTGACTATTCCTTTCTAGAGGAAGAATGGCTTAAAATTTGAGCCTGATTTATAAATGCCAATTAATGGGAAAAAGCATTCTAATAGAAATGAACTATACAAAAGGTTAGCCTAGAATTAAGTATTCTAGAGAAAATTAGATTGAAGTCAGTTTGCAGATGGTTTGACTAATGGGATAAAGAAAGGATTTTATCTGTAGCTTACTAGTTCTCAGAATTTTCAGTAAATAGCAATATTCTAGAAAATGTACTGAAATGCAGTTTCTTAGACCACATCCATAAATAATCTCTTTCGGTCTGTCAGGGATGAGGCCCATGACTCCACATCTTTCTTACCATCTGCATGCCCTATGATCCTAGTGTGAATGGTCCTTATTCAAATTTTTTAGTATTTCTATTTCCAAGGAACATTTAAAGATTTTTGGGTAGAAACTAGCCTTTTCATATTAACAGATTCGTAAGAAACTAATATCATTAAAATGTGATGAGTTGAGGGGCCAGACGTCAGGCAGGTGGGCTTTGTGGTAATCCAGAATTAGTGCCTGTGTCAACTGATGGCAGCCAAGCGGAATGGAAGGGACGAGCAGGAGAACTCTGAGAAACAGAACGAACAGGACCCAGTCATAATTCAGTTCCACAAGGCCGAGGCGTGTTCTCATTCCAGGAGATGAAAAGCACTTTGAAAGTATAAACTTGAGTGTCATCCATCTCTAAGACCCAGCCCCATATAATGGGTTCTCAACAAATGTGTAACAAATGTGTATGATATTGCTCGATAAACCTGCTATATAATGCATAGTAAAGTCAAAACGAGTCTCTCTGTACCTCTATTTTTTGTAACCTATCTTTCTTTACCTTGTTGCTGACTTGCTATTTGGAGCCTTTTCAGCATCCTTTTTTTTTTTGGTGCTGGGGATTGAACTCAGGTCCTTGTGCTTGCAAGGCAAGCGCTTTAACCACTGAGCTAAATCCCCAGCCCCTGGAGCCTTTTGACTTCCTAATAGAAATATATATTTTATTTGTGTGCATATTAAAATAAATTAAATTGTTTTAATTAAAATAGTTTAAATATAAAAAGAAGTACAATATGTAAAAATACTTTAATTATTAATAACTTTTTTGCCAGGAACACACAGCAGTGTATTACATCAAATCAGATATATCCACTAAAATATATGAAATTAAATGCCATTTTGTGGTAATACAATCTACTTCCAGTTAGACTTTGTGATGGTTCCTTTCTTTTATTAATTTTTCACATAATGTATGATTTTTGGTGAGAAACATTATGTCATGAAAAATACTAAAAAAAATACTAATGTAGTCAGATAAAAAAGACTGCTCTTTTAAAATATTACTGTTTACAGATTAGATCCTTTCCAAATTATCCCAAAAAAATGTGAGTGAATTCATAAGTGTTTTCTTCTCTGACTCTTTAAACATCAAAAGGGACCATCTTCAAAATCCAAATGCTTCTCCAGCTTTCCGCAGGATATCACAAAACTTCCTGGCAGGGACTTTTAAACAAGTTGAGAAGTTTTATAAGATAAAAATATTTTTTCTGTTGACTTGACAACCATGTACAATGTTAGCGGAGAGTTTATTTGCCCAAGGCTTTTTGTCAAAATGAATTTAAACTGAGATTATTAAAATGTACTTCAGTTGCACAGTGTGAGGAGAGGTGTTGCTAATGTCTTACTTCAAAAATGTTTTCCATGCAATGCTTGCTACTTGATTACAGAACTGTATATATGTAGGTATATTTCTGCTAAAACAGCAGAGGCATTTAAAATTATTCAGAAAACAACAAATCATCTGTAGAGAGGCAGTTTGTTTCAAAAAGAGAAACACTGGGGTGGTGTAGAGATCTGTCTGAGCATCATACTGCCTGGGTCTGGGTCATGGCTCCACCATTAATCTCAGTGCCTTTCTCATCTGTAAGATAGAAGTCATTGTAATGGAAACATTATGGGGATATGCTGAGGATTAAATGATATCATTATAAATGACTAATAGAGTGACTGGCACAGATAAATGTTCACAATTTATCGTTTTATTTCAAGGCTGTAAGCATCAGGATTTAACAGTGTCGCCTGGTAATTCCAGATGTGTTGTTAAAAAGGAGGAAAAAAAGAAAGCCTTGTCCTAATTTACTTATAATCTCTTCTGTTACAAGTTAAATAGCTTTAGGAAAATTTAACTAATAGTAAACAATGCTTGAATCACCAGATCTCTCTATGGCTGAGGCTCATATCTTACATGAGAATCAGGATCCCAAAAGGAAAATGATCATCTGGATGAGAGGTTATAGTCTCCCCAATTTGGAAAATCATATTACACTCCTCTGGGTAATGTCCAAATTGCTAAAGCTTGGAAACAGACCTTCTTCTCTCAAATGGATGTATTGTTTAGGAAGTTTTATGATTCCTAAAAACCTCCAGTTGCCTTTCAAAAGTAATATCACTGGTATATAGTCTGAAAGTGCAACACCGTCGTGGGAAAGTTGAGCATGTTCCGCATGGCAAGTGGTCGTTAATTAACAGGTCACTCATTGGTCACTCACAGCTGAGCAGGCTAAGCCATGTGTATTTATTTATCTACAGCCAGAATCACGGGGGAGACGAGAAGATGATTCTGACAAGCTGCATCTCAGTGGAGCAGTTAGAAACATATTAACGCATTCTTATCAATTTGTGACATTATTCCATACTGTCAATTTTTTCTGTGTTTTCATTTAATACCTAAACAAAATAATTTGTGCCATTAATTGTTTTTTCTTAACTGTGTGCTCACTAAATGAAGTAAATCCAGCATATTAACCTTAATGATAAGTCTATCTTTCTGTGTGTTTTGAAAAACTAGAATGATACAGTAAAATTTCTGACTTGCTGCCCCAATATAAAGAAGCATTAATGGATTCCTCCTATACTGCAGGCACTTTATATCATCCTTATACAGTTTTCACAAGACATCAGTCAGGAAAGTATATCTAACAAATGAGCAGGCTAAGCCATGTATATTTATTTATCATTAACTTTTCTCTATCCCTCTGACTAAGGGGGAGATACAGAGATTGAGGCTCTCTTTAATTTCAACATCTTTTCTTTCTTTCCCCCAGTATTCTCTATCAAGTGAGCTAATTATGTATTCTGTGCAACTTTCTATGTTCCCTCATTATCGTCAGTCTTCTTATAGTCTGTGTTAGTTAGTCTCATAATATGTGTTGATTCAGACCCTATTCGAAGACACTAATTACAATTGGAAATCAGAACATGATTCACTAGTGAATTTTTCTAACAAAAGTAATTGTTTTAATAAAGTATTTTTGTTTTATTTAGATTAGAATTTTCGTAGTCAAAGTTAACAGACATAGTAATGCTCCTTACTGTTAATTAATTCATTATATGGATGTAATCTGTTTATTACTCCCACATCATTTTTTTCTTTCAGAAACAAACATATTGTCATAACAAATTTGATTTATCTTCTTTCAAAAGCAAACATATTGTCATCACAAATTTGATTTATCTGAATGAAAATGAAATTGGATAGTCTTAAAATTTTTATTTTGATTTGAGAAAACCTAAACCCTAATACTCTTCTAGTTGTTATTTCCCTTAGCAACCTTGATAATAATTCTTTTAATCTAGTGTTTTAAAATACACTGTAAATATTTTTACAAATTATTAATTTTGAAAGGCAGTTGTGCTTATTAGGTTCTAGATCATAACAAGAAAAATGGAAATATTGTACTATCTTGCCAGCATCTCAGACTTCACATGTAAAAAAAACTTTCCTCTTTCTGCTTTTTTAGCATTAAGTCCTTACTCATGAACAATCATTTTGATGGCCTCATGGTGAGAGTTAATTAGAGATTACATGAATTTTTCTGAAATAGAAGTGATCCCACATTATGGCATGGTTCGTCATTTCGCCACGGGTTATATGGAGTATGATTGCTTATGTCAGGCTCTCAGAGACTTGAAAAAGTCCTTGTCATCTAGAATTTGGGGAATTAACCAAAAGTAAAAATATACAATACAATGTAGAAAACACTTTAGCAATGTTGTTTACATAATTCTGTGGTGGAAAAAAAAATTCTATAGTATAAATAAATGAGGTAAAGGCTGGTTTTAAAAAAAATGCTTTTTAGAAGTAATCTGCCCTAGTCTTGATGACCAAGTAGAATTTGTTCGGGCAAAGAAGGCACTTTGGACAAGATGAGGGGTCGGGAATGGAATAAATAGAGGCCCAGTGTGAAATGGTTGATCCCGGGAATTCTAGAGCCAGACACCTCAGTCCAGATATTTTCACTTTCCAGTTTGTCATTATATGACTTTACACAAGTTACATCTCATCAGCTAAATGTATACGTCACACTTTCCTGTCACACAGAGTTGTGTACAAGGTTCTAAAGCCACTGTGTGGTGTAGAATACTTAAGAAGTACAAAATAACAATTAATTACAAGAGAATAAGAAACAAAATAATTGGAAAACTACAAGTCATTTGGCATTGCTGAAGAGAAAATGCAGTAAGTGATACGGAAGCGAATGGAGGGGAGGCTCCCAAAGTAGGGAGCTGGAAACTGCCGAGAAGGGGACAAGAGCAGAGCAATAGTCAGATTTCACTGTAATAGATCACACCGCAACAGGATAGAAGTGGCAGAAGGAGAAAAAGCAAAGATTAAAAGCACGTAATTAGAATACCATAATTGTCAATGCTATATGTTAAGAATGTTTTTACAGGTACAAATCTCCAATGATGAATGTTATCAATATGTACATCGAAAATGTACCATTAAAATAAAATTTAAAAAAAATGTTTTGTACTCTTCTTTAACAGTGACTATAAAAATAGAAAGGAGGTAACCACTGAGATAAATATTCAGAAAATGAAATTGGCAGGGTTTGCCCCAACACATAGTAAATAAAGTAGCCTGCATAGTCATACAGGAGAAGGAACAAACGATGACCTGAAGATTCTTTACTTGGAAGAATTAGTGATTAACAAAATCACTTACACACACACACATACCCCAAAAGTGAAAAAAAAAAAAAAAGATTTAAAAGCGAGAGTAGAGATGTTGAATTTAAGTCTTCTAGAATATCCATTTATACATAAGTCAAATTGAAGAAGAGAATTCATTTTAAGTCAATCACTAGAAAAGATGAACATGGCCAAGAAGGTGGAAGCTTTCCCAGTTGATGGTGTTATGTGAGGTGGGAGGAGCAGGATGGTGCAATGAAGCAGACAGTGAAGACATACTGAAAGGTTAATACTTTCATGCAGTTTCAGAGAGTTTGTAAAAAAAAAAAAAAACTGATTCAGGCAAGAGCAAGAACTTGTGTGTTTTTCAGTAGAACTGTTCTATGTTTTTTATACAGTATAATATTATGTCAAAATTTTATAGATAATTTTGATGTAGGTGGCCTAAACATGCATTTTTAGGTAGAATGAGGAAATGTTCTTTATTGAAAAAAAAAATTTACCATAAATCTGGGTAACAAAGTTTAAACATAATCTGAAATTTAACTATTTTGAAGCTAATTTCTTTAAAGCAAATGTCTGAGTATTTTAGCTGTTATTTTAATCACAATAATGAAAAGTTTTAAAATAGTATTTGCTTATGTGAATCTTTTTATTTTAATTGCACCCTGAATCAGCATGGGTATTAGTCACGACAATGACCACCCGTCGTGTGCTGATGGTCTTCACATCATGTCTGGTGAATGGATTAAAGGGCAACATCTTGGTGATGTATCATGGTCGGCGTGTAGCAAAGAAGATTTGGAAAGATTTCTCAGGTACTTACTGAGATTACTTATTGTTATTGTGCTGTGAATGTTTTTGTATTTCTGCCTTCTCTGCCAACCAAGGAATGCAGTCTGACCAAGTGGAAAGGCCACCAAAGTGGAAATCAAGGCATGTGACTCCCATCTCAGCTCATCTATTAAGTCATGGTGTGGATTGGGACACGTTATTTAACTTATCTGCTTTTAGTTTCCGCATTTTTCAAATGAAAGGTTGGGCAAGATGATTTGTAAGGTTTAACATTGTTCTAATGATAAAAAACATCTGTCATGGAATTTAGCTGTGTCTTCAATGTTTCCCAGTGGAAGTATATGCCTTACTCACCACCCAACACATCTATTATTATCATAAAGCGTCTCCTTAACTAAATCTCCAACTTTCCATTATGGTACTTCTAAACTCTAAACATTTTTGTCATTAATAAGTAATTTTCACAATCATAGTTGATCTCAGTTCTCTTTTTTTATGTGTTCAACAACAGTAATAGTTTCTATCTTGTTGGAAAAAGAAATGAGAAATAATTGCTGTTATTCTAATTTTCCTTTGAAAGCCCTTGTTTTTACTTATCTCTGTGATGCTAGAAGGGGCAGCTGAAACAGTAGGTGCCATGTAAAGTAGTTATAGAAATGTTTAAGGACTCTAAAAGTGTGAATAAGAAATGTAGGAATGCCTAGCCAGCTAAATTCACTACAAAGACAAACTTTATTTACTTTTCCATGCTTTTAAAATTGGCAAGCCTGTTTTCTTCTTATTACATGGATATTAAAATCTGCTAAAATATAATGTCTAATGCATTGCCATAACTGTGTCCTAAAGTATGTGCGATATATTCTGTGTGTGTTCTTTGTCCTGACAGTCTCTGGGGAGAGCATGTTGACTATGTAATAATTTGAACACGCCAGCAGTAGCTACATCAGTAGAGCCTAATGAAAATGTTTCTAGGAACATGCAAGATTTTCTATGGCTGTCTTCACATGGATCAGGGCTATAATAAAATTAAATGTCACTTCATAAATGGAAGTTATATTATGTCAACTACAAAAATATCCACGCTATTAATACTCAGTTGGGACTAATTTATTTAAATCCCCGAGTATAGTTGCAAACATTACAGCTACCTGCACACATGGCTTTTGGGCAAGTTATTCTGTATGTTCGAGCTTTTACGTCTTATTGATGCATAAAATAATACCCACCACATAGTTTTATATAGATTAGCAGAGTTAATGCATATCACTAGGCTTTATAAGTCAAAAATTCTGTTAATTTGAACAGTATTGTTGTTATTATGTATTAAGATTATTTTAAAACATTAAAAATAAATGATTTTCGTATGTGGGGTAGTTTCTGAGAACAGTTTTAATAGGACAGCTTCTAAGTAATAGTAGAAGTGAAATTTTTATATTATAAAAATGTTCCTTGTTTCCATGCTGACTAGTCATAACAATTTTTACATTAAATTCAAAATTTTACACCTATATGCTTGTTCCAGGTCAAAGGCCAGTAGCTGCTTGCTACAGACCAATCCGCAGAGTGTCAATTCCGTGATGGTTCCCTCCAAGCTGCCGGGAATGACGTACACAGCCGATGAGCAGTGTCAGATTCTCTTTGGGCCACTGGCCTCCTTTTGTCAAGAGATGCAGGTAAGAATCCTGTCCCGCGGAGATATTTTAACTCTTCATAATTATTGTTTATAAGCATTCATTGCTTGAGGGAAAGGTTATTTTAGAGTTTGGGGGTCAAAAGCACACCAATCCTTTAAAGAAGAATTTCCTAAGAAGAGCTTTGTCCATTTACCCTCGTACTTGGGAGTGATAGAAATTAGTCATAAACGTTTAATCAAAGTCAATATAGAAGAACTAAACAATTTCGATTTCAAAAATTACACTGAAGTTAGGAAAGTTTGTTATACAAGGTGAATGGTTCTATTTTAAATCTCATACTTTATTACATAGTAACCAAGTAAATGCAATGAAAATGATGTATAGACATACAATTGTGGAGGATGAGCTATGTCTTTCAACTTTGAAAATAAAAGTTTAGAAGGATGTTTTATAGCAACAAAAATTAGTGAGACATATCTAAACAAACCACAAGTAGAGTCACCGTGTGATGGACATACCCAGAAAGCAGTCATATCAGCTCTAGATTCTAATAGATGAAGCAGAATGAGCCTCTTAGTTGATGAGAGAATGTTAGTTCCAGTTACCCTTCCTTTTTTCTTTTCTCTCCCTACTGCACATCTCCCCCACTTCAGTCCACACACACACACATGCACACACTTTCTACAGCTTGTTAAACTACACAAATAAAGACTGTTGAGTAGATCACGTGATGAGTGGGTCACATGATGAGTGGGTCACCATGCCTACTCATCTGTCATCTAAG
Source organism: Hystrix cristata (assembly GCA_004026905.1). NCBI lineage: Eukaryota > Metazoa > Chordata > Mammalia > Rodentia > Hystricidae > Hystrix > Hystrix cristata. The sequence goes on along the minus strand of PVJO010001800.1, from coordinate 124,448 downwards.
CTCTATACCTAGAAGGTAACTTTCGTAATGTCAACGGAGTTGTTGCTCCCTTTTTTCTCTGTATCTCTAGCACCTAAATATATCCCCACTGAATATTTTTGAGTTGTTAAGTGAATTAATTTAATGATCGAGTAATAATTTTAACCTATATAAATACTTTATTTTTAGATATATTGCATATTAAGATAACATGAACATAACCTAGAATATTAACATGATGGCCACATAAAATCCAACCTGTAAAAATAGATAACTTGTTTCACAGCTTAATCAGGCATCCCTATGACGACCCCACTTCTGATCATTTATAACCAAATAGCAAGGCTCGTGTAGTGGGAGCTCACTGCATCCTTCAATATACACTTAGAAAAAAAAAATGTAACTCCCAATATGACAGTAGCTTTTAGCCCATAGCATTTGAATTAGATATTTCTCTTCCATACTTTTAAACAGATATTTAAACCTAAGCACTAGAGATTCCAACATTGCATAATGCTGATCCAATTAACAATATGAATTTACTCTCAGGATAACAACTTACATCTGCACAATGTTTAAAACACAGATGTAGAGATGGTTGTGAAACATCTTGACCCCCAGCAATAATAGATCATTCTTCTGCATAAATTTGCAGAATTAATGGCTAACTTCTTGGATGATCTTATTCCTTCATCCTAAGCAGTTGGTGCCTTCAGGCCATCTGGCATCTTGTAACTGAGCCAGCGCCAAGTACATCAAGTCATTGTAATAGCTTCCTGAAACTACTTAGTACGTCTGGGAATAGAGAGGTAAAAAAAAAAGATGTTTTCCTAGAAACAGTAAGAAGTAGCCATGCAAGAGTTCTTTCTTTTTCAGTAAGAAGGAAGTGTGTTAAAATTGAAATTCTCCAGGAGACTTAAGGTCCATCGTTTGTGTTTGGATGAGGCACATTGTGAATGGCATATATAATAGAGGCGCAGAAAGCTTTCTAGTATGATTGACTCATATAGTGGATGTAAAAATGAACATGGAAAGTTCCAGTTCCATATTTCTGTTGTTCTACTTGATTCATGAAAATACATACAGCATTCTTAAATCTCTCATCTAATCCAACATACAGACTGGTATTGAAATGAGGGACTCTGTGAAGAATTCTAAAATACCAAGTATGTACATGGACATTATGGTATTTCAGAGATAACAGTATTTGGACTTAAAAAGGGCTTAACAGGGCTGAGGATTTAGCTTAGTGGTTAAAGTGCCTGCCTGGCAAGCACAAGGGCCCGAGTTCGATCCCCAGCACCAAAAAAAAAAAAAAAAAAAGGCTTAACATAAAACAGTCTGAGGACACATAACACGTTATTTAAGTCTTCATATATAAAGCTGCAGTAATGAAGACACTGCGGCATTGGCAAATGGAGAAACATAGCTTATCAATGGAATATAGTAGGGAGTCCAGTTTCAGACTTTCACGTATGTGTACAATTGCTTTTCAACAAAAGTGACAAGGAAATTCAATGGGCAGAGGAAAACCTGTCAGCAAGTTATGTGACAACTGGATATACATCTTTTAAAATTGCATTATATCATACCTCAAAATTAGTCATAAATATAACTGTGACATCTATACAACTATGGAACTTCAAGAAACGTAAGGGGAATTATTTTTTTACAGCGCATCAGATAGATGAATCATAAAATAAAAAAGAAAAAATACAGATTGGAATTTATCAAAATAAAATAATTTCCTTGTAGAAAAATTCTGTTAGGAAAATGAAAAGGCAAGCCCCAGAATGAGAGAAAATATTCATGATATGTATCATCTGATAAAAGACTGGCATCCATAATATATAAATTCTTCTGTATTCAACAGTAAAAGACTATGCAATTCAAAACAATGAACAAAGCATTTCAAAGGACAATTCAGAAAATAAGATATATGGCAAGCTCCTCAAAAACTACCCCAGGGGATTTAGCTCAGCGGTTAGGACACTTGCCTAGCAAGCACAAGGCCCTGAGTTTGAGGGCCCGGCACCAAAAAGAAAAAAAAAAAAAAAAAAACAAAGCTACTCAACATTAATTTTCTCTATAGTCTCCATTCTGATTAAAGCCCATCCAATTTATTTTTTAAACATATTGTATTTTTCAGTCTAAAGTCAATCTTGAGATATCTATTTATCCATTCCAAGCTAATTTCATTTACCTCATTGGCAACATTTATAATCTCAATTTTAAATTTTATGAAAATTGTAGTATATATAACATCTCAGGGTTGAAATGGTTTATTTTTTTCTTTCAGAAAGATAATATTATATAGGTTCTTCATATGCCAATAACTTCAAATTGTGTACTAGAAATTTTGGGGTTATATTGCAGATCACGGACCAGCAAACTGTGGCCTGAGAAGTTGCTGTCAGTTTCTGTAACTAACGCTCTTCTGGATCATAGGCAAACCCATTTCTTCACATGCACATTATGGCTGCTTTCGAGCTACACTGGTTGTGTTGAGTAGTTGCAAAAGAGACCATGTTACCAACACATATAAAGTGTATACTATTTAGCACTTTTCAGAAAAAGTTTGTTGACTCCTGTTGTGAAGACTCTGGATTCTACTGTGTTTCTCCAGAGTGTTTTGATTTTAAAAAATTTCTCATTTGCAATTAAAATTCACAAGTTTCATATTGGAAGTTTTGCTTTTCTTTTTTTCATGTTTTATTATTTTTATATTGTTACATATTTGTAATGGATTATGATTAGATTCATCATGGAGAGTCGATGCCATATGTGCCATTTCTCAATTCCTTTTTTTTTTTGACCCCCCTCTAGTCCACTCTCTCCCCTTCTCTGCACCCTTCTGCACTCCTATATATTTATACATGTTTATGGTACATGACAATCATATTCCTCGTAGAGACTTGGTGTGTGTATACAGACTCACAATCTGCCCATTCTTATTAATTTTTTTTCTCTCCCTTCCCCTCTTCCCTCCCTCCATCTTTTTTTTCCTTATACGCCAAAGATCCATCTATTTATTTCCTACTTTCTATTGTCTACCATATATTTCATTTATACAATGAGTTTCTCATATAAGAGAAACCATGCTATATTTAAACTTGTGTGTCTGATTTACTTCACTTAACATTGTGGTCTCAAGGTGCATTCATTTTTCTACAAATGACTCAAGTTTATCCCTCTTTATGGCAGAATAGTATGCCATTGTATATAAATACCACATTTTCTTTAGCCATTCATGGATTGATGGACAGGCTGTTTTCAAGATTTAGCTGTTATGAGTTGTTGTGCTATAACACGGGTATGAATATATCACTGTAATATGAAGTCTCTAATTCTTTTGGGAAGATACCTAGTAGGGAGATAGCTGGGACAAATGGAATTTCTATTTTTAGTTTTTTGAAGAATCTCCATACTGATTTCCATATTGGGTTGTACCGGTTTACATTCCCACCAACAAGGAAGAAGGGTTTCTTTTCTCCCACAGCGTCTCCAGCCTTTGTTATTATTTTATTTCTTGAATATAGCCCTTCTTCCTGTTGTGAGACGAAGTCTTAGTCTTGTTTTAATTTGCATTTCTCAATTGGCTAGCAATGTTGAACATTTTCTCATGTATTTATTGCCTGTTTGTACTTCTTCATCTGACAAGTGCCTATTGATTTCACATGCCCATTTTTTGAGTGGGTCTGTAAATCTGAGGGCTTTATTTATTTGTATATATATTTTTTGGAGTTCTTCATATATTCTAGGTATTAGTTCTTTGTCTGATGAGTAGCTGGAAAATTTTTTCCATTCTGTAGGTTGTCTCTTCACTCTCTTGGTGGTTTCCTTTATTGAGCAGAAGCTTTTTAATTTGTGATCCCATTTGTTTATTCTTGGCATTATTTTTGTGCAACTTGAGTTCTGTTCAGAAAGTATTTGCCTATGCCTATGCTTTTTCTTAAAGAACATCAGAAGTATTTCAGATAGAACTCTTGGAGGTAACGTTCAGTTTTTGTTTCCTTGAAAGACTATTTAACCTTCAGTCATGAATAACATTTAGCTGAGTGTGGGAGACGAGATTGACAGTTTTTAATCCCCTTCTTGGCTCTTTGAATACATCATGCATTTACTTCCTCACATTGGTGTCACAATGTCATCTTTGGCATATTCCTAATCTTAAAGGAAAACTTTCAACATTTCACTGATTATTTTGATGTTTGCTGTAGATTTTTCACAAATATTCTATAATGGCAAACAAATATTCTATAATGGCAAATAAATTTACTTTGATGACTAGTTTGCACAGATTTTTTAAAAAACATTAAATTACATCACATTTTTTTGACTATATACAAAAATGATACAGTTTTACATTTATGGATATATTAATATGCTTGAGTACATTAATCAAATGCCTAATACTAAACTAAGTTAATAAATGGGATGTATCACTATTATTGCTTGCTTTTAGTATTTTTGTCTGGTTTGAATATCATAAATTCTGTTTATGAGTGTTCCCTCTTTATCTTTTCTCAGGAGCAAGTCGATGTGAGTTGAGAATCCAATGCATTAAGATTACTTTATCTTAATGTGAATTTCAGAATATCTTAATGGAATTATTTGTCTAAAGAAAGACATAGATGCAGATTATCTTTGCCAATGAATGTTATGTGTAAATGGACAACTAACCATTTAAACATATAATGTAGAATATTCATGTAAGCATGTTGAAAACCTACCTCAGATAAACCCCCAAATTTATATTACATGCTTTTAATGATCCTTTTTCATTAGGGAAGAATGAAGAAAGAAAATGTTAAGTTGTTCATTTCTGTTGTGCATTCACATCCACATCATTTTAAGTTCTAAAGTTCTTTTCTTAACTGATATATTAAGAGATTTTGCCAAACAAGTTGAAAAATATATGTGACTCTTGCCTGTGTTACGTATGGAGAATGCTTTGTTCTAATTTAATACCTCACACTGCCCCTTAGAAAGGGCGTGGCATTACATAGCTCTAATATTACACATCAGAGACATTCCACCTTTTAAAAATGATAACGGTCTATATCCTGAACATTTTTTGCCTTGCTTTTGACAGTTCAGTTTGAACTCCAGACTCCAGTTATTTTTAAGACTGAGTCTGTAATTTACTTACCTTAAAATCTCTGGACCTGCAGAACACAAAGTATACAAGAGATCATCTCATGAGTGATTTATTCTACCTGACTATGCTTACCTTGAAAAGCTGCCAAGTTTGCTTTTTATGCTCTCAGTGCCTCAAGTGGTAATTGGTTAGAGTACCTGCTGTTTTGAATAGCAGATAATGGTAGAAAGTCAGAATTTAGGCCACCAACAGTGTTCAACAAGCAAGTATTACTCTAAAAGGACAATGCAGAATATTTTTTAGTTCAAAACGCAGTGGTTAACTAATGAACTTGACAAAAATAATTTTTGTTGTAACACAACTGATCTTTATTGAATAGGAATAAAGCAATTCTGCCTTGATGAGAATTCAGCATTTGATCCTATAATTATAAAACATTCTTGATAGAAAGATCTTGAGAAGGTAAAAAATGTTTAAAATATAAAATTTCCAGGTCAGAGATTTGTTAATTCATATGTAAGTGTATGCACAAAAGTTCACGATCAACTATAGAACTTTCAAGAGTCTAAAATATTGTAGTGGCACAATATTGTTACAGATTCTTTCAAATAATTTCCAGGATGGATTTTTTGAGAAGCATATGTACAAATAAAAACCACATTAGCTGGAGCAAACTATATACTACATATAATAAGATATATTTGTGTGAAATATTTTGAAGCAGAGAAAATGTCTTCTACTGCAGAGAAAATAAGGAAATAAAATATGGCATACTCTCACTTTACACTGTTGAGATTAGGAATTTACAAACAGTTCAAGAATCCAAATTTTAAAATAAATACAAGTAAGAAAATAATATTCAAGGAGTGACAAATTCAGTATAAGAGTTGTGTTTTAGTCATCGTTTCATTGCTGTGATCAAATACCTGAGAAAAGCAACTGAAAGAGGGAAAGATATCTTTTGGCTCACAGTTTCAGAAGTTTCTGCCATGGTTGTCTGGTTCCATTTTTGTGGGCCAGAGTTGAGGAGGCACATCATGGCAGGAAGGTGTGACAGCTGAGAAGCAGGGAAAGGAGGGAAGCACCAGAGAGAAACAGGGCAGGGAACAGATATATCCTTCAAAGTGCCTCACAGTGACCTGTTTCCTTAATTGGGCTCTGCCTTCTAATGGCCCATTCAGCTATGATCTCCTCCGAGGATAAGGTTAGCACTCTCCTGATGTGGTCCCCTCTCTAGGCCCCTCTCTGAATACTGCTCTTTGGGGATCAGGCCCCCAGTACATGAGTCTGTGGGAATATTTCATATTTAAGTCATAGCAAGTTGCTACAAGTTGTCACAGTCCTATTTGAAACATTAGATGTATTCTTACAAATGTTGATTTGTTGTGATTTTTAGTTTGTTTTGAACACAACCACCAGAGCGAGCTTCCAAAGATAGCCTTTTAATTTACCATCCTGCTGGTCAACTGCTAAGTGACTTCATTTTTCCTACAAATATGAGGTCCATGGTCCTTCCTGATTCTTTTCTTTTTCTTTTTTCCTTCCTTTTTTTTTTTTTTCTAATGAAAGGACATAAATTTATTACATGCACGGAGGCAAATCATATGGTATGATAACCTCCTTCTTGTATTTTTTCAGTCTTGTTCCTCACTATTCCTTTCTGTTACGATGGGCTCCTCTTAGCTACAGGAGATACTTTCAAAGGTCCCAGGGAACGGCTGAAATTGTACAGTGTTGAACCCTACGTATACCATATTGTTTCCTATACCAATAATAAAATTTAATTTATAAATTAGATACAATAAGAGAGTAACAACAGTAACTAATAATAAAAATAGAATAATTAGAACACCATACCATCATAAAAGTGATTTAAATCTCAGAAATTGTTTATTTCTGAAATTTTCCATTTAATATTTTCACACCGTGGTTGACCAAGGGTTACTGAAGACCTGAAAGTAAAAGTTTAGAAGAGAGGGTGCTACTATGCATGCCTTCTCCGCTTGAGAGCAGTCGCCTCTCCTTTATCATGACTGTGTCTTTCACATTGCCACTTAGTTCAGTCTTTGGGACCTGTTCTCCACCATCTTCTCTAGGTTTCTGTCTAGGTCATTAAATTTAGATATTCTAATCATCTTTAAATATCTCTCATGAATTTCATATTTCTATGCCAGTTGTTACCAAAATGTTTGTGTCTCGTGCACACACCTCCACCATCTTACAGAAATAGAATGTTGGTAGGAATGAGTCAGCTGGCCTCTTCGGATGTTGGCCTCTGGACAGGCCACAACAACGGCTGCGGTTATATCTTCTAACAATCTTCCCTCTTGTGTTTTTCTCAGAATTCTCTCTGTTACTGCTTCCCACCTACTTTATCCTATGTATTTTAATTTCCCTCAATTTTTCCCTAGAACAAGTTCATCCCAAAGATCTAAAACTCATTCGTACTTAGACAATGAGTTAGACATACTTAGACAAATGACTGATAATGATTTATACAAGTGTCTTGGTTGTGCTAAAGATCAAGGCTGTGTGTTAAGCACGACACAGCAGCAGAAAGCAGAGTGTGAAGCAGATAGGCTTTAGGAAACTCATACCACAAATACAGCCAGTTATGCTTCCACTCTGGCTCATATCAAAGTATAAATCTTATTTTCATTTAAATTATTCTGTTATGTATACATAATCTTGTTAACCATTCATGTTTCATTTAAAGAAATTTTAATTTTATTAAATAGATTTTCTACCATTATCAATCTTCTCATCAACATAAACAAAACATACAATTTCAGTTATGTTTAATATTAAAAGTACCTGAAGCATATTTTTATTAAAATTATTTTTGTCATTCTATCAAAATAAGTTTTTCAAAAAATAATGACTTAAACTCAGATCTGTGGCATCTTCCCCTTATTCGTTATTTTGCCCCTGTTTTCAGCATGTTATTTGCACAGGATTGTGGTGCAAGGTAGAAGGTGAGAACGAATGCAGAACCAAACTAGATCCACCCATGGATGGAACTGACTGTGATCCTGGTAAGGTAAGTCATTTCAGTTACCAGAATTTAGTAATATTACATGAAACTTGATGAACTTGCATTTTCTCTTGCTGGTTCCACAAGATTTCAAGGCCAGCCTCAGCCATGTAGTGAGTTCAAGGCCAGCCTGAACTACATAGTGAGATCCTGTCTCAAAAAACAAATTAATTAATTAATTAATTAAGCACATATAAAAGCATAAGTAGTAAAAGTTCTCAGAGCACTTTTGAGTCTTTTCTGGTATAAAATGTTTTCTCAGGGGAGCAACAGAGCATCTACACTTTTCCCTTGACAATGTAAGCATCATAACTAACATCTTCGAATTGACCTTTGGAAATGAGTAAATATTTAACTAAGTAGTCTAATTTAATGTGCTTCATAAAGCTACAGGAATTTATTAGTGTACATTTCAAAATCGAAATATCTACTGCTATATAAGTGGTTTTCCTTTGGGAAATATGAAATGGTAGATCCCATATGCACTTATAATTATGGTTACTTTAATAAAAAGATAACAAGTCAATACTTCACAAAATTTTTAATTTGTATACTACAATAGTAATATGAATGGTTCCCTGCTCACTGATTATAAGATTAGAAACCTTGCCTCTGAAGAATATGACTGTTTATTAGATTCGAAAATGAACAGCAACATAAAAACCCTACAGTTTATTTGGGTTCAGTTACATAAGAAAACAATTAAGTCATGTAGAGTACTAGTTTTAAAACAGCAATTAAAAAAAAAATGGATTGAAATCTACTTCAAGAAAATTGACCTAAGTAATTATTAAATATGCACATATTCACACCTTCCCACACATAGAAAGATGCTTATGTTAGAATGCAATTTGCAATGGTAGGAAATCATCAAAAAATATTCATGAGGACTGGAATGGTTACAACATGGTTATTTTTAAAGTCTTTTTGAAAATATTAATATATTGTAGTTCTTTCTCTCTCCTCTCTCCATATATATGCGTATATATAAATTTAAATTTGTAAATTATAAATCTACATAAATTTTAAATTTATTTATAAATTTACATAAATTCTAAATTTTGAATTTACATAAATTATAATTTATAAATTTACATATATATAAATGTGTATATAAATTGAGAATTACAAAACATGGCTGTTAGTACAGGCATGTCAGAAAAACTAATGCATTGTGACACTACTTGAGGTTGAAGGAAAACATAGTTTGTATACTAGTTGGCATGCACATACACATATATTGTATGTTTCTAAATGCATAGGAAATTGTTTGATGCTATAAACTCCAAACCCTACTAGTATATAACCTTTTAGGCAGGAGCTGGAAGTGATGGATTGGAGTGAGGCATACGGAAATGTGGGTAAATAGAACTTTACTCCAGATACTTCTGGGTTGTCTAACATAAGAACATAGTATTTTATTACGACTATGATTTCTATAATTTGAAAAAGAAAAAATGGACAAACTGTTTAAATTAAAACGATCTTTTAAAAGACTAGAAATGTTTATCACTAAATACTAGCAATAAGAAAATGGCTCCTTGCAGGAAACTCCTGTGAAATATCAGTCAGCTGTTTAGAGCCTGGCCAACTATTTTTCAGTGAGTTTAAACGGAGAGTTAGAGTTTTAATTTGTTCTATTTTTTACTTAAATTATACACAGAAGTACCACAATGTGTACATATCAGGCAAGGCTTATGACTTTATGTTGAGTAATTTGTAGCCTAAATATAAAACTCCACAGACAATAATTTTCATCATCCCTGAAATACGAATGTAGTGACTTGCAGAGATAACTAAATATTCAACCATTATGTCTTTAAGTATCACATAAGCCATTCATTTTACTTAGTATTTCCTTAGCAATATAAAGTATCTTCATTTTTATAACCTACTACCCTAAATATTTTGCCACTATGATTTTTTCTCATATTTTTGAGGATAATTTGCATTCTTGAGATTTCTTAAGTAGATTTACTCTTTCGGCAATCGAAACTGTAATTATTCATCAAAAGTAAAATGTTTTATTTCCCTACAATTAGATCAACGATAATCTTTTAGAGGTTCTGTAATGCTTTGTGTATTGAAATAACTAATGTACTTTGCAGCCCCCAGGACATGTGGGCTTCCCCGCGTATCCACGTGTCCCAGCTGTTGTAGGAGCCGTCACCTAAATAGTTTCCAACACTCTGCTGGTAGTGCTGAAATATTTGAATATTTGTATCCTCACACTAACTCTGCTAGCTTCGTTTGTTGCAAACCAGAAAGCAAAGCTAGAGATTTTTAAATTTTGTAATATACTCATGATATTAAATAGTATATCTCTAGTTCATCTAACACATAGTTCTGTGATTCAAAATGATTTTGAAGATAGAGCTTTATACACTCTTTATAGACAGCATTTTTCCAGTTTAAAATCAATCTTTTTTTCTCCTTTTTTCTTTATGTTATCATCTTTGTACAATTTCTATTATTTTAGCTTATCATACAAATGTAAATGTGCTTACATTTATGCTTGATGAGATTAAAGAGTTGATAAATGATTTAATAAACAGGAATAAATGTATATATATGTATTATTATTTTTACCTGCAATATTTACTCAGAATAGATACAAAAAGACAGTTAAATAACAATTTGCTAATATTGTAAACTGTTTTTTTCTTGGGGGGAGTGCTGGGGATTGAACTCAGGGCCTTGAGCTTGTTAGGCAAGCACTCTATTACTTGAGCTAAATCCCCAACCTTTGTAAACTGTTTTTGAGGAATTTTGTATAACATAGTTTAGTTCAGTTATTTCTGTTCCTACATTGAGATTCTTGAAATTTCTGTCATCATGAGTTATTGGAAATAAGGAAGAATGTAATGTCCTAACCATTACAATGTGTTTATGCAAAGAGCTTTTTACCGTCCTTTCTCATCTTTTTTCTGCACTGTGTATACAAGATTTGCTTTAAAAAACATGTTATCAGGTTATTTTGACATCTTTGTGACCCACTTCTATTCATGTTCTTGTGAACTTCCTAGATATGTCCACAGAAAAAAATGGGTAGAATAGAAATACAATCAGATATTTTTAGGTCATGTACTGTCCCAGAAATTGTCAATATTACATGTTTCTTTAGCATTTTTGTAAATCAGACTAAGGGATTGGAGATTTAGCTCAGTGATAGAGCACTTGCCTAACAAGCACAAGGGCCTGAGTTTAATCCCCAGAACCCCACAAAATTAATTAATTAATTAATTAATTAATTAAATAAATCGACTGAGATTTTAGATAAGTCAAATTTTGAAATTTTTAAACCATATGCGATACCTCTTTTGATGCTAAAAAATACAAATATATGATAGAAAACATGATGCTAGCAAATTTATGGAAAGCATCGAGTTTATTTTATATATAAATCTGGTATGATATATGGTATAATTTAGACACACAATCAGGTCCCCATGGTTTCATCAAGAGATCTGGTTAGCTCTAAATTGACAAACTTTACATATTTTGCAATTATTCTTTAAATTTCACTGTTTTGTATAGGCACATTGGCTTATATATCTGTTTCTATTTTTCTTCATCTGCCAAATGTAATCTAGGTTAAGTTATGTACACGTCTAGATCCCACTCCTTCTCAGAATATTTTTAGTTTGTTATGCACTCCTGCCCAGCCTTTCAATGCCAGCTTGGTGCTAAATGGGCAAGGAGCTATCATATACACTCTGGGAAAAATAAACACCCGTCAAGCAGGCCAAAATGCTATGACCAACTACAGTTTGATAGCTTTCACAGAGGATATGTTTCCATAAGTGAATGGTGTGACATTGTTAAGGTCTTTCAACTAGTAGGTAATATAAAATTGTCACATGGTCTACTTTTCCCCCTTTTCCAATTTTCAGACTGCAATGTTCTATAGAATTCTAGTTTGATTAAAGAAGGTTTAGCACGTTGATACACTATGAGTTGTTGAGGTATAATTTTTTCAAGCTTAAATTTAAAACTTCTTGTACCCAAAGAAGTTTGAGTTTAAATTTTGACATCATTACAGAAAATCTACAGGGACTAATTATTTTATTGCATATAATAACATTAACTGAGCTCAGACAAAATGGTATACTATCACATTCTAAATTCTCCCTTTAAAAACAAAAATGAAGATATATATTAATTCTCAAAATAAGTTTTAAGTGAAGATATTTTTTGATCAATAAAGATCGGAATGAACAGAATTTCTTTTAGGTTTTTTAATTACAGTTAACCTCGATTAAATCCTCACACATTGTGCTTAGTGCTTCCTTCAACTTCTGAAAAAAAATCTATTAGGTAAGTAGGATTTCAGTCATACCTTGGAAAAGAACAAGCTGAGATTCAGAGCGTTGCTGCGATTTTCTCACAATCCTTTGCAAAGCTTGTTGCTGTTAAGTACAGAAAGTCATTTATGGCTAGGAGAAGCAAGTTGCTCAGCCACATTATTTACAACGACGAATTTTTGCTTATTCACAGCATGATTTTTGTTACTTTTAGTGTGTCTGCTGTGACCATCATCTGTCTGATTTTCAGGAATAAAGAGAAATTATCATACTCTTGTCCATATAGTCCTGGCAACCATTCCTTGATGACCATTGGCACAGCCTTTCTTACTACTTTTGTTTTAAATTAATGAAAAACAAATAAAATTTTAAAAGATACTAGAAAGAGAGAAGGAGGAAAAGCAGAAAGGCAACAAAGGAAAGAAAAGGGAAAGGGAAAATATAGAAAATTATGAATAAACCTGCTGTAAATAGGGAGGGAGGGAACAGAAGGAAGGGGTGGGGAAGAGGGGGGAGAACCAAGATGCATCATGTACAGGTACAAAATAAATGTGATGAATGTGACCGTTATATGTAAAATGTACCAATACATGTTCTTGGTTAAAAAAAAAATGTAAAAAAAAATTTAAAAGATAATCATTACACCCCTTTCTCTTTTTGCTTGGTATCTTTCTTAGTTATTTTTCCCAGGTAATAGGTACTAAATGAGTTATAGACTAAGTAGAACAAAGTGATAGAATTTCAGTCTAATTGTTTAAATCCTTCAAACATTTTGACTTTGAAAAGAAAGCTTGCTGTAATGTTAATATGTGAACTTGTTGGGAATTTTTCAGAAAAAAAAAAAAAAGAAAGTGTAAAAGATGGTGCTAAAATTCAATCACAGTTTCATTGTTCCAAGGAAAGATAATATCTTGAATCACTAACATTAAAAATCAAAACTGCTACATTTACTGAAAGGCCTGCTTCACTCTAGTTCTAGAAGGATATTTACTCTTTGTTTTTATTCTCATAAATGACTGCGTTTGTCCCCTTAAATTATTTGTTTCTCAGAATGTGTCAGTTTTTCTATTCGTACAAGCTGAAATTACTTCTCCATCATTTTCACCCTTTCTCTGTGATAAATACTGAATTGTCGGGGTTTCAAAATAAGTATCTGTGGGCTGCTTTGGAGACAAAACTGTTATTTAATTCTGGAACTTGACCATTATATCACAATGACAAAAAGCATGTGCAAACTTGCTTTTGGTCTTTTTTTCAGTTCCACCTATTTTGGGCTGCATGTAAACCTGATTTACTTGCATTAATTCCAGTGACTATATAGGCCAGTGAATGATTTTCAGTTGTGCCCTGATTTGTTCACCTAAGACATAACTTTTGGAATAGTGGTGTAAGGCTGGCGAGTGTACCAGCAGGACCTCAGCACCTGAACATCTGGCTGGAGAGTGGAGCGCTTGGAGTTCCTGTAGCCGGACCTGCAGTGCTGGGACCAGCAGTCGAGAGCGCAGATGTCCAAGGTAAACTAAGCGTGCCTGCGTGGGGGTGGGCATTTTCTTCTTCAGTTAAAAATACTGTACCAATAAACTATGTTGGAAAGCAAAAGAAGCCTCTCAAACTCTACTCCATTTTGGAAAACAGAAAAGTTCCTCAAAGTGCCTGTTTTATATAAAAACTCCCTTTTAAGAAGAAAATAGAATCCAGATCTCCTAATAATAATGAAAGCTACCAAAGGTGACTTCTGGGTAAATCAAATAAAATGTTGTATTTAAGTAAGCAGAGAGATATGTATTTGAAAAGTTATGTGACCATTAAAGAAACTGTGAGAAGAGTAGGAGATGACAGGACTGCAGAGAGATAAAAAAAGAAGAACAAAACCGATGGCAGTAAAAGCTAAGACTAATCAAAAACAAACACCCGCTGAACACATACAGACGGACTAGGACAGAATCAGCCTGTTCAACACCACCGCTCCTGGAGCAATCCCGGGACAGCGAGATAGCTGATTTAGCCTTGATGCCTTGACGCCGCCAGAGCAGAGCTCAATGGCACGGTTCAGTCACAAGCAGTTTTAAAAAATTTATTTGGCAACATTTAATAATGCTAAGAACCATACTTCTTTTCAGAAGTACGAGCTTTCTATTTTACCCTCAAACTCTGCCTTCTACTCATAGAGATTATTTTCCATGGCAAGTTGGTTTTGATTCCTCATATTATTTTGGAAGATAAATTGATTAAACATTGAAAAAGATTTTGTGTTTTTGTAAATGAACATGGATGTTCTACTACTTTTATTTAATGTTTCTAAACTTTCAAAAGTTGATTTTAGTGTAAAGGATTATAAGCTATTAATGTAGCAGTCTTTTTAATTTTACAAATTAGTAATACTTTCTTTAAAAAGTAAAATTGATTATTTGTACTATCTTTTCTAGGCTAGGTTCTGAAGCAAGGGATTGTAATGGTCCCAGAAAACAATACAGAATTTGTGAGAATCCACCTTGTCCTGCAGGTTTGCCTGGATTCAGAGACTGGCAATGTCAGGCCTATAGTGTTAGAACTTCGTACCCAAAGCATGTACTTCAGTGGCAAGCTGTCTTGGATGAAGGTATGATTGACCAGATCCATGTCGTCTCAATTAAGTGCACGTCTAGGTTTGCAAAGTATTTTATAACAGTAGTGTTATTGTACAGATTCTTTTCTACATATTTGTAAACTTTATTTTTTCTACCTTTACCAGCTTCCAGCATTTACTATTATAAGGTACTTATGGAGGTATAAGCCTTGGAGAAACTATATGAAAAGTGTATAGGACTTCTCTTTACGATTTTTTGCAAATTACTGTAAATCTTTAGTTATTTGAAAATAAGGATTACAAGATAAACATATACTGCCTTATTAGTTAAAAGTGATAATACTTTCCAGTGGTGAGTGGACGTAGGTTTGATTTGCAGTTGCCAGAATTTGTGATGGATTTTATGACTGTCGGTCATTGTGCCACCACTTGCTAATTCATAGCCCCCACGTAGTCAATTGGATTATGATGCCCATCATTTCACTAACACTTCTGCCAGTAACCTAAACTCCATTGGACCTCAATTACACTGTCCCTGTCTGATAAAACCCTTCCCTCTGTGTAAGCCTTGAGCAGTAATGCGAGCAAGCAGTATAATAGGTTATGCCACCACCTAATAAGTTTTTAAAAAGTCATCAAATGATTACCTTTTTGTCTTCCTGGTATTGAACATTTATGCTTAAATCTATCTACAGACATTTTTAACTTTATTTTTTATGAGTATATATTTATCATACATCTTGATCACGTTGATCATTTTTATCTAGCTTTTACCATAGAGCAGAACTGTAATTCCTCTTCCCAAGTTCAGTCCCTCCAACTATACCCTGGTTGTCATCCTATCTTCTTTTTTCATATATCTTATTGATCACCTCTACTCTTTCTTATATCTTGAATTACTTCCCAGTAACTTTTAAAACATACTCCGGATTCTTCCACTAAATCATACAAATCTCTCAAGCTCCTAGCCACCTTGAGGCTTGGACATACACATTTCTCCCCTCACAGCCAGTATTCCCAAAGAGTTATATGGTCCATCCCTCTTTCCTTACCTTCAGTCTGGATCACACTAACACAGTCCTCCTTACTGTCATCAAGGAGTCACCTGGACACTGAACCTAGTGATGCTTTTCTCTCCTCTTCTTACTTGACTCACAGATACATTCACATGGGTGATCGTCCCTGCTTCTTGAAACATTTGTGTGCTTTGATTTCCAGAACACAGCAGAAAATTGCCCTCCTTACCATATCTCTAGCCTGTTCTCCTTCCGCCTATCCCAGATGTTATTCTGTTTTCACTCTGCATTTCTTCCGAGGTGATCTCATCTACTTCTGTGACTTCAAATATGCGACTATCTCGTGAATTTATGACTTCAGCCAGATTTTTCTTTTTAGCTCCAAATTTGAATGCACAGCTGTCCAAATGAAGTTCTATTTGGATATCTGCAAGTTCAAGGCCATATTCATAATCTTAACCATTGCTATCCTTTATAGTGTCACTTAGCTCAATGATGGTAACACTAACTTTTCCTTTGCACCAGTAGATCACCAGGATATAAGGACGTTTTATGGTTGTTGCTCCTAGTCAGAGCTGCCTCCGTCATCCCTTTTTGTGGTCCTTGGTACAGAGAGGCCACATTCCACTATACCCCTCAGACACATGCTCACTCTTTTTCTGAGTCCTCGTATCAGTAGGTTTCTAGGAATAATACCCTCTGGTTTTCAAACTTTGATTTCTCTCCGTATTTATTTACCTCAAAACTTGTGATTATATTTTCAGACTTAGTTTATGTCAGTTCCTCTAGTAAAAAATATTCCCTGGATCTTCTAAATTGGTTATGTGCCTATTCCCAGTACCCTGTCAGTAATCTATAATAGCACATTTCATTGTGTCAGTATTCCTTCTAATATGTGCTCCTAGTGTAGTCTCTGGTGTATATTGAATTTCTCATGAATATTGGTTGCATAAATTTAAACATACTAACAATATCTTTTTACTGTAAAAATATATAATCAATATGACTCTTCACACTACAGAAATCATTTGATTATTGAATGTTAATTCTATGTCTACTTGTAACTGGCTGTGGAATTTAATAATACTAAATTCACTTGAGACCTATTTACTCATGTGAAGTAAGAGATTGAAATAGCATTTCTCCAAATTAATAGAAAAACAGAGTTAGTGGGCATCCATTTAAAATATTAAAGCTATTGGAAATCACAAAGAAACCATTGACTCTTATAAAGTGATGTTTAAAATCAGTGATCCATAGGAGCTTTATAACCAATAGATTGGCATTTTTAATTAAATTTAGTTTGAATTTATTCATGAAACACAAAATGTGTACATATTTATAGGGTACCATGTGATGTTTATATATATTTATATATCACGTAATATTCAAATCAAGTTCAACATATCTGTTTCGTCTAACACTTATCATTTCTCTATGGTGAAAATTTCAAATTGCTTCCTTCTAGTTTGAAATATGTGGTACATTATTGCTACCTATAATCACCTTATTGTGCAATACCATACCAGAACTTTTTGCTCCTATCTAACTGTACCTTAATGTACATTTATAAATCGTTTTCCATTCTTTTCTCTTCTTTGGTCTCTAGTAACCACCATTCTAATTTCAACTCCTATGAGATCAACTCTTTTTACATTGCACAGATGAGTGAGATTGTGTGGTACTTGTCTGTCTGTGTCTAGCTTATTTCACTGAGCATAATGATCTCTAGTTTCATTGATGTTGTTGCAAATAACAAGATTTCATTCTTTGTCATAGCTGAATAATACTCCATTGTGTATATTTGCACATTTTCTTTATCCATTCATCTCTTGAGAAACACTTAGGTTGTTTCCATTTATTTACTCTTGTGAATAGTACTGCAGGGCACATGGGAGTACAGATATCTCTTCTCCATGTTGATTTCATTTCCTTTGGATATGTATTCAGAAGTGGGATTGTCGAACCATGTGATAGTTCTATTTTTAATTTTTTTGATGAACCTTTGTACTATTTTCTGTAATAAGTATTGTAATTTACATTCCCATCAGCGGTATACAAGGGTTGTCTTTTGTCCACATACTTGCTAGCCCTTGCTATCTTTAGTTTTTTAATAATTGCCATTCTTATTAGAGTGAGGAAATATCTCAGTGTGGCTTTGATTTACATTTAACAGGTAAGCATGTTTAATGCCTTTGCAACACAAATTAATTACACACCTAAGTCTGTGGGATGAAAACAATACACAACAATAACTAGCCTTTGTGTGTTATAGCACTATGGAACAAAATGAAGTATGTAATCCTTTTAAGTCTCAAGTCTTAGTAATATATAATGCCTTAAAATACAATGCGTGTATCAGTTATTCTTATATGATAGATGAATCTGTGACTAGGAGGATTAAATGTAGGCTAGCAATGAGTTTGTGAACACATGGAGAAAAGAGACATGTGGCTTTAAACATTCAAGTATTTTACATACTGTGTGTGCTGAAATTTGGCTAAAATCCATGTCTAATGCGTATCTTGGAAAGGGGGAGCCTTCTAAATTGAGACGGAGCCTGTCTGCCAAGTGCTGGCATGTTACATGGATCACCACAGTGTCACAGTCTCAAGGGTGCACTCCAGGAAGGAAGATCGATATCAAATGTTTATGTCATCTATAAAGCTAAATTAAGCAAAGAGTATTGACAATGTGTTGTTATAAAAGGAAAAATACGAAGATTTTGATCTGACTTCTTGTTTGGAATGTGAGTGGAATTTTTTAGACTAACTCCTTTCAACATTACTCATATATCTGGTTTGTTCCTCTCTTCAATGAAAACTCCAGAAAAAAGAGTTATATATACCAGTTTTAAAGTGTTACAATTATAGCAACTGTTTTTAAGTCCAAAGATATGATATAGTAAGCGGTCATTGAATAAACATAACCTACTTTGAGGTGTGAGAGCACACTGAACTGCTTTATTGCGGTTTATAATGGCATCTTAAAGGAAAATTTCAAAACCATGCACATTAAAGGCCTTGTTCCAACTCCTCAAAATTGTTCAGAGCAGTATTCAGAAGCCACATGTGAAAACTCTTGAAATGCTCAATTCTGAAGACTCATTTAACTGTCTGTCTTCTCTTTGCAAAGTAATACACTGTTCCATGCCTCTGGCTGTTATTTAGTATTTATAGAATCCCATCAGTATACGTGGAACTTTACTGAAGACATAAAGGAAGATCAGTGTCAGACACTGTAAACTATTTTCCATTCTATTCATACAAACTTAATAAACAGTAAAGGGCTGACTGGTATAAAGCCAATGGAGTAGTAATGTAGCATGGAAATTGCTCTGAAGTTTCAGATTTGGATAATCGTACTACTGGTGTTACCAAATACTGTAGCTCCCCAGTAGGAAGCTTTGAAATAGAAATAGCACTTTAAAAATATTTTACTGCTCTTTGAGCCTAAGTTCCAAGTGTTATAACACCAAGCATTCTACCTTATTGCTCAACGAAGCATTGATGAAGACTGCCAGCCTCTCAAGAATTCTTCACCCTAAAAGAGTGGTTCTCAATACAGATGTCATATATATTTACATGATTTCTGAGTAAACAGTAAAGGGATTTCATTTCTAACTGAACTCATCAGCAGTTGTACATCATGATAGATGTTATCACGGGAATACCTTGTATTTTCAAATATCCTAGTAATGGTAAATGTGGAGAGAACCACTTATCAGAGATGTTCTTTCTCCCTTTAGTAGTTTTTCAATTAGAAAGTGGCATATGCATAGTGTATTGGAATTTCACAGTGACACATCAAGAAAGACTTCATAGATAAAGTAAATAGTAACCAGGACTTAAAAATAGAATTCTGATAGGTACTTACAATAAATAGGAAATTATTGTAAAAGTTACAAGCAAAAATTTAGTTGTGCAAAACATTTTTCAGGTGGAACGATTGGTTTGCATTTGGTAGAGGTTTTGTGCCAGAATATAATAAAAGATACTTTATTGTGAAAATAATTTGAAGCCAGATTTCTTAAGATTGATATTTATTGGTTACTTATTTTTTGATGCAGCTCATCTAATACTCAGAACTACCCTTTCGTATTAACCAATTCTAATATTACATTATTCAATTAGCATTGAATTATATTTTTAATTAACAACCAATATGAAAATAAAGCTTAAGATAAAAATATTTAGGGAGTAAATTTTTCTCTTTTTTTAATCACTCTATGCAGAGAAACCATGTGCCTTGTTTTGCTCTCCTGTTGGAAAAGAACAACCTATTCTTCTATCAGAAAAGGTGATAGATGGAACTTCCTGCGGATATCAAGGATTAGACATATGTGCAAATGGCAGATGCCAGGTAAGATATTCCCCAAGGGAGACTCTGTATGTTGACATTTCATACCATGGCGAAAAGCTTCAGACTAAGATTCAGAAGATGTGGGTATAGTCTTGACTGTTATTTCAAGAAGTTTTATCTACTTTGAAACTCTGCTTCTTCAGCTGTACAATGAACAGATTGGATGAGGCAATCCATGAAATCAACTACTAGCTCAAAGAATCTGAGATTTTGATTATTTAATGTGCATATTTCAGGTCTAAAATTGGACCATTTTATGTCAAAACATTCCAGACCAACAATTTCAGCACCCCACTTCTCCATGTTCTATGTCCAAGACTGAGTCAGGAGGCAGAAACCTAAAAATGTCAGCCGTAATTATTAGGCACATTTAGTTATTTATCAGAATACTTGAATCAACTAAGTTTTAGGTATGTTTAATTTTCCTATAAAACTTAGACATTTTATTTTCTTTTCTCTTCCTTCTAAAACTAATTTCTACTTACATGCATTTATGTGTTCTTTATCTATCTTTAGAATAGTAGAATTTCTGTTGAAGTGAGTGTTGAAGAGCGCGGTGGAAAGAGAAAAGGTTTGAGCTTAGAATTTGCTGGTCATCACTCTAACACTCTCAGGTTGGCTTCCCTGAAGGATAAATAAGTTTAATGTTGAGTGTTTTTCTGATGAGCATGTGTGTGAGGAGGGCAATGAGGCCGGATTGGGCCCAACGAGAAACACTGACCCTGTAGAGAGCTCTTACACTGGGATGGTTCTTCAGAGTTCCAACAAACTGGGATGAGAAGACCAGAACTTTTAGCCCTTGCATCTACTCATGTTTGGAAGCAAGCAGCCCCAGCAAGGGGATACGACCTTAGGAAGAGCAGTTTCCTTTATGCTAGGTGATTTCTCATAAACATCCCAGAACTGGATGAAACATAAATCCTTTAGCAAAGAAAGAAGTAGCTGTGTGAAGCAGCAATGAATCCATGACAATGATTAGTAAACTGTGATTTGGGCCACATCAAATATATATGTAGGCATTAACTAACCTTTAAAGTAAAGTTGTTAGACTGATGCTCATTAGCTTTGTGCTATACATTCTTTCCAAGAATTGAAAGAAAAAAAATTACCTCAGAAAAATGCATAACTGAATATACAGACCCCAAAATTTGAAAAAAAATTACAGGAATGGGTGGATCAATCTATGAACCAATAAAAGTATATGGACTTTGGGGTAAGAAGGCGGGAAATCATGCAACTTGAATGCTTTTGCAGCTTTAGAAGTCTGTATTTTGCTACTGTGCTGTAAAGTCTAGGGTTTTAAATCATGTAATGCCATTAGCATAAGAAGCAGTTTTATGTTTACAAATAATTTCTTCTATTATTTACCAGAAGACAGTACTAACCTGTGAAAAAAATCATCATACATAATTAACACATATATTTTGTTTTCAGAAGTATATATTGTGCAAATAAAGATTTGACTTTTATTTCATCATTACATGTAAATCTTTCACATTAGCATATGTCTTAAACAAATTTATTTTTCCAAAATTATTTCCTAACTATATATGCCAAATATAATAGGCTGAACTGATAGCCAGTCTCTTACTTAAAGGTATTATGTAAGCCAGATCTTTATAGTCCCTGGCTATATATTAAAATTATAACAACAAAAATTCTGTACCTGTCCTATGTGAATCTGGTGATCATATTTAAGTTAGACTTCTCTGAAATGCATTGTAACTTCTAAGGGCATTGAAATATTTCAAGATTCTGCCTTTTTAATTGAAGTTCTTCAGTCTTTTGATATAATCAAAAACATACCTTTTGTTCGGACAGCAATCTGTAAACTGGGAATTTGACAATCGTATTTTCTTTTATCACAAAATGCGTAGCACCAAAGAGGAATATAGAATTCCACACTTAGTGAAGGAAGAGCATTACTAACAGCCTTCTGCTGGTAACCCAACCTAGCTCTGAAAAGTTTCTGTGACTGAAAGGACAAGGAAGGCTCGAGCCCGTGTCGCCATGTTAATTGACCACCTCCAGCATGCCGTCGGTACGGGGGACCTGCCACCACTGACATGGCATTGCTCTTCCAAAGTAGTTCATGCTCTGCTCTTGGGTGCCTGTGAGCATATTTTGATCCGTGTGGGCACTTAAAACCACCCATTCTACAACCTATAACTTTCCTTTTGAAAGCATGTGCTTCTTGAGCTATAGTATATATGTCTGTTCCTAACTTTTCATTTAGACTTTGGAATATCTTAGCTACGAGGATAGAAAAATATTGAGAAACTCCAAAGTACCATTCTATTCTATCATATAACTACTATCAATTGTTTTCATTTAGGGATAGAGCAATATAGACAGCTTTAACTCTTCAAATTACACTAAGATCAACCCTAAATTTTTTCCTCATCTTCATAGTAAAGGCACATTTATTCTTCACTAGGACTCCCGGGGTTTTTTCACGACTCCCGCTTAGTGTCCTCTTCAAATAGATTCTAACCATTTTCAGTGGTGACTGCTTTTTTCACGTAGAGCTAATCTGTCTGTTTCTCCCTGGTGTAAGCTGTGACTGTCCAGTCAGAGCTCTCATTAATGTGCAACTCGGTACCCTTTGACACGAATGGGCACTCTGACACAAGAAAGGAATATTGTAAAACGCAGAAATTTTTCCTGTCTCAAGATACTCATCTTGCAGCTGTACTTTTTAATAATAGCCTTCCCAACCCCAACCTCACCAACACCAATTATAGTCAAATACTTTATTTTTGTTTCTGTTTTACTTAATATTTTATTTTTTCTGAAATAATGAGAACTTGTCTTAAATGAGTTATCAGCAGTTTCTCTTTCAAATTTGTTTGGAATAGGAGGAATGTGTGAGTCCACCATTTATTTTGGACAGTA
The DNA here is from genome assembly GCA_004026905.1 of Hystrix cristata. Lineage (NCBI taxonomy): Eukaryota > Metazoa > Chordata > Mammalia > Rodentia > Hystricidae > Hystrix > Hystrix cristata. Next base: position 101,191 of record PVJO010001800.1, on the reverse strand, counting down.
GTGACATGCTGAATTCTGAGTTTCGAGTATGCACAACTTGAAAAAATAAAATCATGCTTTCTGAGCATCAGTGGAGGACAAACATTATTCACCAAAAAAGAGTCAATTGATTCAATCTCAGAAGATTCCCATTGACAGAATTCATCCAAAAGAATATAAAAATTATTCCCTAGGTATTCATATTTTCTTAGAATCAGATGTGTGAGGCAATACTACATTTGTGTGCTGGGTGCCAAAGAAGATGGGAATAGAAGTTGATCTATGAGCTGCAGTGCAAAACAATATTTCCTTTCAGTTTTTCTATAAGTCTACTACTTAATATTTATCATTTGTTTTGCATATACTTTAGAAATGAAGTCATTGACACAGTGAAGTATCTCTGTTCTATGTCGAGTAGAATTAGATAAATCATGTTATATGTAATAGAAATGTGACTTATTTATATAGATTTTATGTTTCTCAATATTTTCTTCCCAATTACTTTAGCATATTATTTGATATTTACTATAAGAAAAATACTCTCACATTATCCTCCAAGTTTGTCATTGTACAGGTTATTTATTTGACATGAGCTTGCTTTATTAGTCTGCACCAGAGAATAAGGCTTTTTACTAGTTTTCCTATTAAAAATATCTAGTTTGTAGAAGCTAGGTTCATCCTAAATTTGTTGCTTAAAAATGAAAAGACATTTAACTTATGACGTACTCTTCATTCTCTTCTTACAGAAAGTTGGTTGTGATGGTTTACTAGGGTCTCTTGCGAGGGAAGATCCTTGTGGCGTATGCAATGGCAATGGAAAATCATGCAAAATCATCAAAGGGGATTTTAATCACACCAGAGGAGCAGGTAATTGCTCTTTATTTTTCATAATTGATACCCACTATAGTCTTTGGGGACCAAAACTATATTGAATTTGACTTAGAGATCACAGTTATGATTCTACTGAAGATATTTATAATGGATATTGAATGATTTTTTTGTGATGACATACAATGTATGTGATCCAAACCAGAAATCTGAACAAGTTCATTTCCGAATAATATAAATATGAAGTCATCTGTTGTGCATTTAATAAGTAAGAGCAGCAAGGGAATAATCTAATTTGCATTGGCTAATGTTATCAGGTTTCTAAAGACCTTATTCTCCAATGTAAAGAGTGTCTAACGCAAATAATTGTTTGTAACAGCCTGGAGCAACCACTGAGAATATCAGTCTTTAGGCTATCAGCTTTCCAGTTTCCTTTTTTAAAATTTCTTAAGGTTTTTACTGAACTCCAAGGAAATAAACTTTTGGAAATAAAGGGCCTGTAACATTATAATATACTAGAAAATATGCAAGAAGGGAGATTCAGGTGATGTGGGGAAATTTTCCAAATATATTACTAGCAGGTATTTCTTTCTCTTCGTTTGTTCCCTGGTCTATAAATACTAATATTCAGGTACACAAGAATGAAATAACTATGAATGATCTATGTACATGAGTATGAAGAGATCTACAAGCGATATAGGGTCTGCACTGAAATACAGTGGCTTCCAGATGTGTTTTATATGATTAAAATGCTTTATGCTCAGGTTTTCACGTGTACTCAGAAGAAGAAATGTTTCCTGTGTTTCCATTAGTTTCTTACCTGAATATCCATCTGTTGATCTAACATTTATGACCATTATTATTATCATTAGTATGCTTGTATCCCACACGGTATTTTTCTCATTTTAATTTTTTTCTTGTTTAAAAAGAACAGCAAAAATCCAGGACTAAAATAGGTATTAGTTATATTACAAAGAACAAGACATTTATACTTGAATAATAAAGAAAACTCAGTTCATTCTAGATGAAAATGCTTCAGAAAAGAAATTCAAACACAGCCCGAAGATTGAAGGTAACATTTTGGTTAGACCCAAGGAAAATAAAAGATAAGCAAGCCTGAAAAACTTGGCAACTAAAAATAACTAAGGCCCAGGGTAAATTGGAGATAAAAAATCTCAATCTTTGAGGCTATGCAAAAGGTGATAAGTCCCATATGTCAAAATCTGCCAGCACGCATTTTAAAAAGACGCGCTGAGCCGAAACACTCTCAGACGTTCAACTAAGAAATTTAATTTTAACAAGCTGTTCCTTCTGATTGTGATGAGAGAAGTTTTTACAGTGCAGAACCCAAATAAAATCTGAAAGACTAAAGAAATGTAAAGGTACTAGAATTTTTGAGGGAAATTCTTTCATAGTTAATGTGCATGGCACTACTTCACTAACAGATACTGAGGTAATTTAAGCACTGGATTCTTTATTTAATTGTACTAACACTTCATTATCCATCCATGCATAAAATACAGAAATACCATTAAAAATCCAGGGATGTTTTTAATTCTAACTGCAGTTATGTGGATATTTTTTCCCCTCAGTTATTTACTTCAACTGCCTTTGATTTTCTTCTCTATTGATATCCTCTTTTGTTTGTTCCTATAGGTAAATTATATTAAAGAACTTGTTATTTGGAAAATATCTGAGGTACCTAAGATATTAAGAGTATCAGAACTGATAATGTCGCTTTCTTCCTTACAACTCTAAATTTCATGTTGTCCATAGGGAAGAAACTGGAATTCATAACTTGGACCATAGAGACTTACATGGTGTTGTCTCTGTCTGTCTTTCCAACCACTCTTCATACCATGTTCCCATTTCACTAAGTTTCAGCCCCCAGATTTGTTAGAGTTGCTCCAGTTCTCTCTGTTCCCTCAGCACCTCATATTTGCAAATGTTCTGTCTCCTTCCTCTTAGCTTTGCTGAGTGAATTTCTGGACAGAATGTAATATAAATGTGACTTCTGTGGTGAATCGATCCTTGAATAAGCTCTATCTCCTATAACTTCTGACTGCTTCAAGAGATACTTGTCTGCTGTGTCTGTATGGTGTATCTCTGATTAAATTTGTGATTTTATGTTTAATTGTATTGTATCCTCTACTAGATTTTTCACTAAATTTTAACTCAATGATAAAAAACTAGCTATTTTGTTCAATGCTATATTCTCAGTTGCCAGCATAATGTGATCCATTAAAATTTTAATTTAATTAACAACAAAACACTATTCAGAACTTTATATTTAAAAATACTAGGTTCTTAATTCTAACATAAGTTTCATCTATTTGTGATTTTAGGAATGTTATACTCATTTCTCCTGAGACTATTTTATCCCTATAGTTTATGTACTTCCTAGAATTTTTTGAAGGCTCTGCAGGCTTTTTTCATCCAGCTGGCCGTGCACGCTGTATATATTGTATGAGTAACACACGTGCAGACACATGTGGGTATTTTCGGTCCCTGTGCTCTGTTTAAAGATTGCTAAATCATTTCTGTTGGAGCTAAAAAATAAACTTCAGAGCTTTTTCTTTTTCCTTAGTGCGTTTACTGCGTCTCTCAGTGTAACTTTCCTAACCAAGCAATAGTTTCTTAAAGGAATAAAGGTAAATCATGTATTTGGCCAAATAATTTTCAGAATGCACTAAAAAGAAACTGCATAAAATGTGTTATTCTTAGTATATGTACGAAGTCCTCTTCTTGGTATGAAGATACTCTCCTGTATTAGAAGGATGTGGTTTTGGAGATGTCATTTGCTTGGTTGTTTGCCACAGCAGTAGGGGACTCATAGTCTCATCTATTCTATTTTATGAAATGGTGGCAGTGGATCGTAGTAGAAACTAGTGGAATTAGACAGATCTTACTTCAAAGCTTGGATACAGTGTTGAAAAGCATAATTTTTTTCTTTACCTTTAAATAAGAAGTAAAATATAGGTTGAGTAGCCTCTATCCCACTGCTTAAAACCAAAAGTGCTTCAGATTTTAGAGTTTTTGAGTTTTGGAATATTTTCATAGACTTTACCAGTTCATTATCCCTAATACAAAAATCTAAAATCTTCCATGTTTCCAAATCTGAAACTTTATGAGCATGACACTCATAAAGTTTTGTGTTTTTGGAGCTTTTCAAAGTCGGGATACTCAACTTTATCTACTTTGAATGTTATCACTATGGTTAAATGTAACAATATATGTAAAGCAACTATAATAGTGACTAGCATACAGCAGTTGATGAAAATATATGTTATGACTTCATAATTAGTAGATGAAGATGATAATTACTATTTGCATTTTAAAATAGCTGATAAAGAGTGAAATCTTCGGTTATAATGTAGGATATTTCTCTATACCAAACAAACTGACACGGGGACCAAATTTATGATATTGACACCATTGGCTTTACATTGCAATCTTTTTTTTTTTTTTTTGGCAGTACTGGGGACTGAACCCAGGTCCCCCACACTGAGCTATATATTTTTCAACTTTTATTTTGAGGTGGAACTGAGTCTTTAGGTTGTCCAGGCTGAGCTCAAATTTGTGACCCTCCATCCTCAGAGTCCCAGGATTACAGATGTTTCAAATTCTAAGCTACACAATACAAACTTTTGCATTTACCTCTTCAAAATGCATACTTTCTCGATTGTTCCAAATGGTTTACTGAAAAATATTTATACATACATTAGCTGGCTGTTTTCATATGTCTTCGTTTAATATTTTTTCTCCCTCTCTTTCTTCTTTAAAATTAGTCTAACTCACCACTCCTAGAAGCCATTCCAATTGAATAATAGAAACTGCTCTAGTTGTAAATTTACACTGAATGTAACTATTGCTCTAATGTACAGTATACTTCTGAATTTACTACTAAATTCAAGCAGGAATTCATACATAATACTTCTGTTATATCTATTCTTTTTTTACATCCTGAAATTTAATACCTTCTTCAAACACATTACTGAATGTGTTTGCATACAGATTAACAGTTTCCTCTGTTAATCTGTTATAGCTACTCTTTTTTTAACATCCTGAAATTTAATACCTTCTTCAAACACATTACTGAATGTATTTGTGCACAGATTAACAGTTTCCCCTGAATGTCATATCCTGTGGACTATCCATTGCTTTTCTCTGGTCTCTCTACAGTTTTTGAAACAGTTTAGCAACAGCTGTTTTTAAGGTAACTCATCCATGTGATTTCCCTACACAAAAATAGGCCAGATTTCCCCCTTCTCCGGATTATTCCTTTTTAGTCTTGTAATCTTATTTGAGTTCTCTTTGTTTAAAAATGTGACAGTCACCACGGTCAAGACCATGACTTCTCTTTCAATTTTCTCCCTGGCAATTTAAATCCATTGCTTAAGTACTGCTTCTGCAGTGACATCATACAAAGGTGTATCAATAGCCTGACCTTTCTCCAGAGTTCCAGATGTTCGGAGCTGTAGGTGGATGTGTTTTACTAGCATGTTGTACCATTTTGTTAACTACAAAGTGCAAAGCCAAGATAATTTCTTAATTTCCATGTTTCTGTAAGTGATGTCTCCATTCTCACATGAGTAATACCGAACCCTGGTGTTCAATGTTTGTTTCCCCACTTCCTCTGTTACCACGTTCAGAATTTTTGTTTCTTCACAATGTCATGTGGGTTTTCTGCTTTAGCCTCTCGTCTTGACTTTCATCATTAGCCTCTGGTGCTGATATGCAGAGCTGTACCCCTGTTGATCCTGCATATTGCTCTTAGATAAAGCCTCAAAATGAGAATATAATTACCAAGGTCCTACCAAGTTCAGTAGCTCCAAATTGGTCAAATTATTTAAACTCTAATAGAACCACTCCTTTACATGTTCTCATTCCGTCAGAATTATTCAAGAACTACTGACAACACCATTTTTCCCATGTTCTTCTTTACTCACCACAAATTCATCGTTTTTCTATATGTATGTACTCTTACACATTCTCCAAAGACCATTCATCTATTTACTTCTTTGTGAAACTTTTCTCAATTTGTATGGGTTGTCTTCTTCATTGAATCATAAAATCCATCTTAGTGATTAAGAACAGTACAGAATCTTTTGAGTGGTGTGTGACCAGAGAAGGAAGGAGATAGCTTTAAGAATCCTAGTTTATATTCTTCAGCAGGAAATTAACTATATTATTTTATATTTTAACTTAATTTTTGCAGTTTTATTTAACTCATATTTACATTAAGTATTTATGGCTTGTCTTTCCAATTTAATTATAAGGTCACTGATGCAGAGATCACCTTCCCTTACTTCTAGTAGAAATACCCACCGACGTGTTTCTATTTTCATTGCTGCCTATCTTGTTCATGTAGTACGTAACTCGATGTTTGATTAAATACTTGATGATTAGTTAAATGTGACTCGATGATAAATAAGCAGCATTCTTGATTCTTGGATGGAAATTATAATTCTAAAAGTCCCATGCCTCTATTTCCAGCCACTGCCACCAGGTGGGGTAAATGCAATCTTTCAGTATATGACAAATAGTTAAACATTATCAGGAATTTGAGTAAGAGATGAGAAACAACTCTGAAATCAGCTCTTATGCCTTTTTAAAACTTTAAGTCAGACCTTTATCAGTTACATAAATATATAGAGAAATACTAAGAAGCATATTAAGTTATTTAATATCATTGTAAAACCTAACCATTCAGCTGAAAACAGACACCTGCTCTCTGCGTCTCTCTTCTGTACTAAATGAAATCTTGATTCCTTCTTTCTCTGCACGATTTCTCATCTTGTTCCACTTTATGTTATCATCTCATTTTACTTCAAGCATTATGTCCCTAACCTGTACTGGAAAATCTTTCCTGAGAAACACCTCATCTTTTCTTGCATTCAGTTGTCTAATGCTTGTGAAGGAGACACAAGATTACTAGGTGCGACCTTACACTTATTTGTTGCTAGCTCCAGTTTCAAAACCCTTTGCTGATCCCCTCTAGGGAACAGTTAGTTTCTCTGTCTTACACTAAACTGCTCCAGAGACTGGTCCAGGCCTGCTGATTCCCCCCAGCTGTGTTTCCTTCTTCTCTGTACTTTCTGGCTTAGAGGAGTTCCCAGAGCAAAATCTGAGGTTATTTGCTGTAGGCCACGATCCCCCCTCCTCTGTGTTTCTAATTAGCTTAACCCACTGGGCTTTTCCTCTCCTCACAGTTCTTAAGGTGAACACAGCTTTTCTACATAAAATACAATTTCCCATCTGTCTTCAGTAGAACTCCACGTGTTTCTAAGAATCATCGGTGCTTGAAATCATGACAGCTTTTATGCATGACAACTTTTATTTCCATGGTCATGGAAATGTCATAGCAATAACCAAATCCAAAAGGAGAAAAAAGGCAAGTCAATTAAGAAAAGAGATTTTATAAGAACTACAGATTTATTTCACATTTTATTCACTCTTCCAGGCTACGTAGAAGTGCTGGTGATACCTGCTGGAGCAAGAAGAATCAAAGTTGTGGAGGAAAAGCCTGCACATAGCTATTTAGGTAACCCGTGTTACAGACACAGAGACGATCCAAGTACGAGCCCATCTTCTTGCCCTGAGAGTTCTGTGATGACAAGGAAGTCAATCTGTTTCTAGTTTCATGTTTGAACTTCCCAGGAAGCACTTCTTGTCATAACGAGCAAGAATTTCTTTCCTTCTCTCCCAGGGACTTCCCAGGAGCAAAAGCAATCTGGTTGTCTATATGTTTTGGGGGAATATAAATTGTTTCCACATGTTAGCCTATGATAAAAGAAAAAAACTCCATTGAATGATTTTGGTATGTTTCATTCTAAATATATATCCCATTATTACATATTTTTCATATCTATACACAAATGTGCACAAACATGTATACATATTCATTGCATCTATAAATGCATATATATGTTTATTTTTGTAGTGCTTATTTTAGAATTAAGAAATCCCATGCTTTGAAAAAAATTCTACATAGTTAAGAGACCTGATCTGGTGATGTAAAAGGATGCTCTGTCTTGCTTCAGTTCAGGAAAATTTAACTCTGAAGAGAGTTATTTTTAAAATTTTGAGTATTGCTTGTACAATGGGTGTATTGGCAATTTAATACCTTAAATCAATTAATAATTTTAAAATATATTGAGAAAATACTAGGTTTTAAAAGTGTACTTGCTTCTGGGTTATTTCAATCTAAGTCATGGCTTGTGTAGTCGTGACAGCTGTAGATACAGGCATCAAATATTATCCTGGTAAGCCAGGGAATAAATATTGTTCGAGAATGTAAATATTTTTTCATATTATCTTTTCTAAAAAAAAAAAAAACCCTCAAAATAGTGTTTCTTTAGAAAAACCATCCTTATTCTTCCTCAAATGAGCAATAAATGTCCCAATGGAGAAACCCTTTATTCATGGAAAACAATCTGTGTTACATAATTATTTCTACTCTATAATGTCAAAAATAATTCACACCTGGTTAAAATAGTTTTTTGGAGAATTTGCTTTCTTGTAGAGGAAAAGAGATAACTAAAAGAAATTCTTCTATGACACACTCAGTTTCTTATTACCAATGTATAAATTTGACAAACTTTACCAATGATGGTTTTTAATGCTTTTTAAGTGCAATTAGATCATGTCAGATATCCAAATTCAAATGAAAATCATAACGCCCAGTTTTTGAAGACATTGAGTATTAAATGATATCAATAGATTTATTTAATAACAGATAATTGACTATTATATTTGGGTATGTCTTCTTTATTTCTGAGCTGGAAAGGAATGTAAATTTTTCAAACGAAATTTTCCCAAGTCTATAAAAGTTTACATTGTCTTATGAGTTTTAGTAGCCCGACTGATGTGGCTAAATAAATCAGCAAGTTCTACAAATGTTATAACTCCATAGTACCTCCTGTTCCTCATTTCTCAGTCTCCTCCATCAACGAAGCTTTATTTTCCATCTCACTGTATCGTTCTGCCCTTTTCAAGGTCAGAAAATGTCTTCCCTTTTGACAAATCCAGTATTCACATGCTACTTGACCTGCAGGAGCATTTAAATCTGCTGACCTCTCCTGTTTCATTAAGTAACTCTTGTGGCTGCTCTGACAGCGTGCAGCATCCGTCCAGCTCTGTCCTCTGCGGGTCTCCTGTCTCGGGCCCTGAGCCTCTCCAAGGGCTGCAGCTGCTCCCACTCTGGTGAGGTGCAGACCTGCACAGTCCTCTACTCTGCTTCCTCCCTGAGGACACTCATCTAGCCCTTTTAGCTTGTATGTTCATATGATGTGAATTTTCAAATCTCTCACAGGTATGTCAGAAATAATGAGCCCAAAGTAAAGCATCCAAATAAAAAATGTCACGTTTCCATGCCGCATTGAACTTGTTCTTTCCTTAACTTTCTCCACCATGGTAAACATCACTCCATCACCGTCCTGTAGCTTTTGTAACCATCATCACAAGTTTGGCAACTTAAAGCAATTGAGATAAATATGTTCCTCATAGCTCTGGAGGCCAAAGAGTCACAGTCTGCTTCACTGGCCCCAAAATAAAAGTTGTTTCAGAGCTGCACCATCCTTGACGATCCAGGGAGCATTTACTCCTTGTTTCCTAAAGCTTCTACAGCTACCAGCATTTCTTTGTTCATGGTCACATCACTTCAGTACCTGCCTCCATGACATCTTTGCCTTTTCTTCTGTGTTCAAATCAGTCTGTTTCTCCCGCTGGCAAAGACATGTATGCTCACGTTAGGGGCTGCCTGCTAATCCAGGAAAGTCTTCCTACATCAAGATCTTTTTATCTGCCAAGCTTTGATCTTTTTTTTTAAATATACCGTAGAAGGTAGCTATCTTCATATGTTCAGGCTGCTATAGTAAAATATCATAGACTAGATAGTTTATAACGAACAGAAACTTATGCCTTACAATCCTAGAGGCTGGAAGGTCCAAAATAAAGGCACTGTCGTATGGAAAACACTGAGGACACCTTTCCAGATCCATAGATGGCACCTTTCTCTGTGTCCTCACATGGGGGAAGGGGCTATCTTTTGTATTAAAAGGTTCCAGGGATTAAGAAATGGATGTTTTCCCCTCAATAACATTTTTCATTGCAGCAAAATACATATAATATAAAATTTAACATCTTGACTTTCTAAAGTGTAAAGTTCAGTGCACTCGGTGGTATTAAACATTCACATCTCAATAACATTGTTTTGTAAAAATATAACAGCCCATCCTTGAGGGCTGAATAGTCAAACCAATCTTGAAAAAGAACAATGTAGGATTCACATTGCTAATTTCAGAACTTACTACCAAGCTAAAGTAAACACAACAGTATGGCATAAAGACAGACATCCAGACCAATGAAATAGAATTGAAAGCCCAGAAATAGACCATTACATATATAATTATTTTAACAAAGGTATCAAAATTGAACATCCACACACTGTGAAATAAAGTTGGATCTGGGAAGATACCAAGCAGAGGAATGGCTGGGTCAAATGGAACCTCTAGTTGTAGTTTTCTGAGAAATTTTCACACTGATTTCCACAGTGGTTGGAACAGTCTACGTTCCCACCAACAGTGGAGGAGGGTTCCTTTTTCCCCCTCAGCCCCGCCAGCACTTGTTATTGGTTGATTTCTTGATAATAGCTGTTCTTTCGGGAGTGAGATGGTATCTTAGCATTGTTTTGATCTGCATCTCTCAAATAACCATTGATGTTGAACGTTTTTTCATATATTTATTTGATATTTTTAGTTCTTCGTCTGAGAAATGTTTATTCATTTCAGATGCCCATTTTTTGATAGGGTCTTTAAATTTGGGGGGGTTGATTTTTTTTGAGTTCTTTATATAGTCTAGATATTAGACCTTTGTCTGAGAGGCAGCTGGCAAAATTTTTTTCCCAGTCTGTGGTTTTTCTCCCCACTCTATTAATAATTTCTTTTGCTGTGTACCGCCATAAAAAAGGATAAACTAGAGTCATTTGTAGGTAAATGATGTTCCTTGAGAACACACTCTTAAGTGAAATAAATCAGACACTTATCAGTACACATCGAATTGTTTCTCTGATATGTGAAACCATAAAGTGTAAATAAGGACAAAGGGGTATAATAGATATTGTGCAAAAAAAAAAAAAAAGATAGTATTCAAAAGAGAGGAGAACTACATAAGGAAAAGGTGGATAAAGAAGGAAGGTTAAAAGAAAAGTAAGATGAAAGGGGGAAAAATGGAAAGATGTAAATAAACTTGTTGCAAATAGGGAAGGGTGGGGGAGTGGAAGGGAGGGAAGGGGAAGAGGGGGGAAAACCAAGATACATCATGTACAGGTACAAAATAACCATGTTGATTATGATTATTATGTATACAATGAACCAATACTTGTTCTTGGTAAAAATAAAAATTAAAAAAAAAAGAAATAAACTTGGATCCTTACCTAACACAATACACAAAAATACTATCAGGTCCAAGGCTTTTATGTGATTTTTGTTACTTGCTAAATTCCTGTACTAGCTACAGGTTTTAGAGGGTTTCTATTTCTTTGTGATTTGGTATGTTTTGTATTTCTGGGAATTGGTCCATTTTATTCAATTTATCCAATCTATTGTCATTCATTCTTCTTGGTACTCGGTTCTAATCCTTTTCTATGTCTGTAACATTCTTTGTAATATCCCCACATTCATTTCTGATTTTCATAAATCCAGTATCCTTTCCCCTCTCTATCTTTGAGTACAGATAAAAGTTTGTGAATTTTATTGATATCTGTTGATCTCTGGTCTAATCTTTATTATTTCCTTCCATGTCATAGTCTGGGGTTCACTTTCTTCTTTTTTTAATCTCTAAATCGTAATGTTTAATTGTTAATTTAATTTATTTATTGGGCTTATAGGTGTATATTTTCCTCTGAACACTACTTTTATGTGTCCCATGAGTTTCAATATGTCAAGTTTTCAATTTCATTTGTTTTGAGATATTTTCTAATTTCTCTTTCAGTTTTTCTTCGATATATTGTTTGAGAGTATGGTTTTTAATATCTACGAATTTGTGAATTTTCTAGTTTTCTTTCTATTACTGTTTTCTGACTTCATTCTATTGCATTAGGAGAAGATATTTTGTATTATATGGGTCTTTTATGAGCACTGTCCTTCACAGAGCCATTATCCACCCCAGCATTCTTGCTCATTTATGTCCAGTTATTTATGCCAAAAATGAGAGTCGTCCTCGATCCCTCATTCTTTAGCACTCTAATATGATATATCAGCAAATCGTGGCAGGTAATTCAAGTGGTCACTTTCTCTCACTATACACTATAACCTCCTTCCCTTATTATATAGTCTTGCTTTATTTCTGTCCCAGCACTCATTACTCACTGAATTTCATTATTTATTTATGACTTGCTATTGCACTTGTATAAGGTTGGCCTTGGACAGTATATTACACATATCTATTAAATAAATTCTCACAACACCACTCCGAAGTAGGGACTACTAATTTCCCAGTTTTTAATATCAGAGAATAAAGGAACAGAAAGTTTGTTTCTCACCCAAGATCACACATCTAAAAAGCTTGATCCTGGATTTGAACCCAAGGCCTTTGCAATGTGGTCTTTGTACTGAGTCATGCTAACACTTTATTTTCTCCTCTTTAAAAACATTGACTTACATGCAACATGTGTGATTTTTAAAGTACATGTCCCATTTTGACACATTTTCCTTAAACTTCCCCCACATTACCTTTCTTTCCCATTTTGAATTAATGTGATCAGTTTATTTCTAGAATTAATGTAGGGTATAAATCATGAAGTGAGTGTTTAGTTCTCTGGTTACAACTTCCAATTCTGCCCTTGTTATAAATCTCTAAATGGAATCCCTACCTTCTGTTGTTAAAAAGACCTTTCAATTTAAAGTCTGAATCCCATTTCTATCTTTTTTTTTAAGTGTATGCTTGGAAAAGAGAATAGTTATGTTCAGTTTTGAGGAACTGGTACATGCATATAACATATCTTGACCATTTTTCAATCTCTTAATGCACCTTTCTTTCACCAACCCTCTTCCCCACCATCTCCTCCAACAATCTGAATTCTAGTTTTTAGGTGTCTAGTTTAAACTATATTCAGTTCTCTTTGTGCTTAGCTATGAGCCTAAGTTAACAAGGTCTTTAATTTGTGTGAAGAAACAGCATCTATATTCCTAAATGACATAAACACTTCGCTAGGCATTACACCAATGTTGAAAATACTAAACTGTTACTATATTTAGTCAAAAGCCCACAAAGTTTCCTTATTCACTCCGCAAGTGAAAATAATTATCCTGATGGATTAGCAGAAGAGTACAAGAATGGAGGCAAAGAGACAAGGTGCTTAAACCAATCAAGAGTATAGGAATGGGTACCTGGTGGCTTCCAAAAATTTTTTTTTAAATTGAACTGATAGAACTTGTTGAGAACTGGATATAAGTGCTGATAAAGGATAAAGATTCAAGGTGACTTCTAGGTTGTTGGCAAGTAACAGTGTCATGTACGGATAGAGGATAAATAGATGAGGGACGTGTTTAGATAAAAAAGAAATGACACAGTGCCAAAAGTCTAAATTTGAAGCCTAAAGACCCAGCAACAGGATATATATAAATCAATCATACTTCCTAAATGCTCCTTTGGGGATAGAAGGAACTTGTTGGAAATCTTCTGAAGTCACTTTAACAAAAAGGAATGCAAATAGAACCTTGGCAAATTGATCATTCTTAAACAAATAACTTGTCTACATCAAGCTATATATGATTTCATAGGCGAAACTGAACTGGTGCCCAATGCCATTACCTTTTTCATTACTCTGTCTTTGGGTTAAATTTTTATATGCAATTATTACCTGCTTTTCTGAAGATTGTAATATTGTTATTTTGTTAATAATTTATCAAAAACCCTAAAGTGGAAACATCGTATGTTATATCTTTACAAAATAATTATGCCTTATGATTTTTTTATAATTTTAAAAAAGACATGAAGGCAAACTTACCTTGCCTTCAATTTTGCATGGAAGGCAATATACACAAAACTCTTATTAAAAACAAAATCAGCAAAATACAAAATCTTTATACTTTATCTCTTATTTTAATCACTTTGGGATGCTATAACAAAGCACCTCAGTGACTTATAAACTGACTGACTGAGTAGTAGTAGTTTTACTTAGATATTTGAATATGGAAGTTTTCTTGGTGGAATGTTTTAAATCTCAACTTATTCTCTTCAGCATATATATTATTCTTTTATGCGTATTATTCTTTTATGTGTATTATATACACATAAAAGAATAATATATAGGTTTGTAGGTCTCTGACACGTTTTCCATATATATTACATATAGATGTCTTTCACACAGGTTTGGTAATTGGTATCTTCAGAGAATTAATTCATTTTATTTCCCTTGTCAAATTTTTTGGCTTAAAGTTGTTCATAATATTTCCTTATTACATTATAATGTCTATGAGAACAATATTCTCTAATCCCAGCTACTTGGGCGTCTGAGGCAAGAGAATCTCAAGTTAGAGGCCAGCTTGGTCAATGGAAAGAAACTTTTCAAAAAATGTTTAAAAAGGTGGTAGAACCTGCCTAGCATGTGTGAAGCACTGGGTTCAGTCCCCAGGACAAAAACAATCTCACAAAATCAAAAGCAAAAAAACCAAAGTAGTATTTTGTCTCTTATTTCTGATATTGTTCATTTGTCATTAATTTGTGTCTTTTCTTTTTTCTTATTCAGTCAAACTAGAATTTTAACAGTTCTTTAAAGTTCATTTGGCATTTCACTTGAATTTTTTAAATAACCTACTTTTTGTGTTTTTATTGCCTCTATTGTTAATCTATTTTTTTTTATTTCATTGACATCTGTCCTCTTATTTTCCTTGCTCTACTTGCTGCAGTTTTGTTGTTGTTGTTGTTTGTTTGTTTGTTTTTATAGGGGGGTGCTGAGGATCAAACGCAGGGCCTTGTGCTTGCTAGGCAAGTGCTCTACCACTCGAGCTAAATTCCTAACCCCTTTGCTTCAGTTTTAATTTGTTCTTTTTCTTTCTAATATAGGCAGAAACTTAGATGATTAATTTTAGTTCTGTCTTCTTTGCTGATAAGAAAATTTACAGCTATAAAATTCTCCCTAAGCACTTCTTTAGTCACAATCCACAATGTAATTTTAACCCAAATTATTTTCATAATACCAATCTGGTTTCTATTTTGATCCATGGGAATTTATAAATGTTAAATTCCATCAATAAATGTTTATTTCTCTTTTAAAGACGGCATTGAGAAAAAAAGAAGAAAACCATAGTCTCAGAAAATATTTGCAATTAGGGGCTTTAAAAAATTCTATGTGAAATATATATAAAGTCATTTCCTGAATATTTAATAAAGAAAGCATATTTAATTTCCAAATATTTTTAGATTTTCAGTAGGTTTTTTTAGGAATTTCTATTTGATAGAGAACATACTCAGTGCGATTTAAGTTCAAACTTTCATATTGCTTAATGGTCCATTTATTTATACTTGAAAAAATTATATTCAATAATTTCTCATTTAATTTTCTCTAAATACCAATTAGATCCATACAATTTGGCTTGTCTATATTCTCATCAATAGTCTTCCTGTTTTATCAACTACAGAAAGAAAAGTAATGAAATCCTCCACAAAAATTATCAATTTTTCTGGCTCCTTTCAATTATGTCAGTTTTTACTTCATGCATATCGATGCCTTAGCATATCCTTAAGACTATTAGGTTTCCTTAATAAATTTTGTCATTTTAATTTTAAATTAATTGCAACATAAATGACATTTTAAACGTCCCTTTTCATCTCTGGAAGTATTCCTTGTTACGAAGCCCAAGTCGTATGATAATAATTTTAATGGGTGAATGTTTTACACATATTAGTACATTTATTATTATCAACATTCTTCTTTCTTTCACATAAGCATGTTTCCATCTGAAACCATTTGCTTCTAGCCTGAAAAATATACTTTTAACAGTTGTAGAGTAAGTCTGACAACAATAACTTTCTCAGGTTTTGTTTGTCTGAAATATATTTATTTTGTCTTTGGGTCTAAAGGATATTTTCACTGGATAGAAAATTCTGGATTTTATTTGTACATTTGTTTTCTTTTCTTTTTTGATTATAATGTGCTATTTCATTGTCTTTTGGCCTGCCTAATTCTGATGGTATGCCCAGTGAATTCTTAAGTTTTTCTTTTCTTGTTTATAACATGTCTTTTTTCTCTCTGGCCACTTTATATAATGTCCTCCCCATCATCATGTGCTTTGTATGGTTGTCTTTATAGTATTTCTACATGGTTCCTTTGTACTTTTTCAAATCTGTGTGTTTATACTTTTTATCACCTTTAGAATATTTTTGGGCACCATGTCTACAAATAATTAGTATGATTTCACTCCCTTTGTTGGCATTCCAGTTACACATATGTGAGTCTAGCAGGTATTTCCTGAGTCATTGATGCTGTTTTTTTCTTTTCTTTTTTTTTAGCCTTTTTCCCCTCTGAATTTCAGATACCTTATCTTCAAGCTCATTGACTCCTTTTACAATATTACAATATGCTTTTAAATTCACCCAGTGAGTTTATTGTTATATATACTACATTTTTCTGAGAAATGTAATTTGCTTATTTTTCATAGTTTCTGTTACTCTTCAGTATCACATGATTTTAAATTTTGGTGCATACTAATCATATTTATTATATGTGTTCTAAGGCTTAAACTGTTCATTCATCATCTCTATTATTACTGAATCTCATTTTATCGAGTGATTTTTTTTCCCTTGATTATGATAGGGCACATTTTCTAATGTCTTTGTGTCTCTAGTAATTCTTAGGGTTTTTTGTTTGTTTTTGTTTTGTTTTGAGACAAAGTCTTGCTATATACTCAAAGCTGGCTTCAAACGTGCTGTGCAGCCCAGGATGGCCTTGGCTTGTGATCCATCAATGCTGGCTTCCCGATAACTGGGATTACAGGTTTTTACCTCCACTTACACCGTCCCAGGAATTTTTGACTGGATGTCAGATGTGATTAATATGATGCTGCTGGATGGCTACATTGTTTTATTCTTCATTATTGAGTATTACATTTTACTTTGCTAGTTAAATAAACTAGACTTATTGAACCCTTTTTAAAGCTTTGTTAGGGTGGATCTAAAATAACTTTTACTCTAAGATTAGTTAAGCCTTATTTCTTTTATGTGGCCTTTCTAAGTTCTTTACTGTGTGTTCAAAAATATCTCACCACTCTTGTTACATAGAACTCATATGTCCTCCATCCCTACAGAAGCTGTAGGGGTTGTGAAGATAGTTGTCCACCCCCCTAGTTTACAGGTGTCACCTCCTGCTTGTTTGAAGCTGAATTCCCCCTACAGGTTCAAAAGAATACCTCTGCATGGTTTTAGCAGCTCTTTTTCTGTGTAGTTCACTCTTCCCCAGCACTTCATGAGAGGGATGCCAGCTGCCCTAGCCAATTTGAACTCCATTTCCGTGTCCTCATCTCACTGAAACCCTCATCATGTGCACTCCACTTGGGTTCAGCCTCCCAGGGAGGGTCAGGCCGAAACCCTTGCAGCTTCAGAGATCACATCATTTGTTGGCAATTATCCAACATTTGAGAAGAGTCATTTCATATACTGTCTAGTTGTTTATAGTGAGAGAGTGAAGACATTTCCTGTTAATTCAGTCATGACCAGAAACAAGATCCCTAAACACACACTTTTATGTTTCAACTTCATCGTTTAAAAACAAAACAAAACCCAAGAAGCATCACATACCCAAATTAGTGAATCTTAATGTTAGGTTCTTATTAAGTCAATGTGGATTTGCATGTAAATTTGTATATTATTTTCTGCAGGATGCTGAATACCAAAAACATGAATTGAATCTAAATATTGTATTTTAGCAACCCTAAGAGAATTTTTCAGGCATTTTTATTAGAGATCTTTGGGAAATATTCCTTTATAATTTTGCTCTGAAAATGTGTTGAAATACTGGAGTGGGGGTTTATACTGATCATTGTACAAGTCTGGGCCAAAAAGATTTCTCAAAATATTGAATATGCTCTAGGGAAATATAAGATAATAGTTTATTTTTAGGCAAAAATCATTAATTTTTTATCAAAAGCATTTTCAACAGTGTATAAAGTTCATCCAGTGTCTAAAGTAAATCTTTCAGTAGACACAATAGCTAATTAAAATAAAAAGAAATACAAGTAACTAATCAGCAAATGAAAAAAAATCTTCAATAGTAAGAAAGAAAGAGATCCTCAAAAAAAAAAGCTAGATTGTTCAAAACTGAGATTTCTCCACAATCATGTTCTTTTGAAAGCTTTTTATTTGCAATTATCTCATTATTTGCCATTATACTACATCTCTTTTCTCATCTTGGCATGACAGTTTCTTTCACCCAAGACAATCAAGTCATCACTGTATTTTATCAGTGTGACCTCTAAATGCATCTTGCTCTTCTCCACTGCCTTCATTCAAGCCTCCATTGCTTTAAGGTCGTATACTATCCCATCTTCTCTGTTGAAATTTACCCTGCACAAGTCCATTTTCCTTGTAACATTTTTCAAAATCTTTTAAAGTTTTATATTTCTTGCTAGGAAAACTCTCAAAATAGCTAGGAAGTCTGGTTATTCCTTACTCTCCAGCCTCTTCTCTTCATGATCTGCTTCCATATCTTGGCATTATATAAAGCTGCACGGAGCTTACGATGTTCCCATCTTGTAGTTCTCTCACTCAGTCTTAAATATTTTTTTCTCTGCTCCCTTTATTCTTTCCATCCAATTTTCTCAATAAATAATATCTCTCAGACAAACCTTTCTTGACTCTCCTCACATCAGTGTCAACATGTCATAAATTAGTAATTTATATCCATTCATCTATGTATGGGCAGATGAATGGATTTTAAAAATGTGGTATTTATGCACAATGGAATACTACTCTGCCATAAAGAAAGATAAACTTCAGTCATTTGTAGGAAAATGGAGACTATATGTTAAGAGAAATAAAGTAGGCACCTAAGCTTAAATATCACATGTTTTCTCTTTTATGAGAAACCCAGATTATAAATAAAGAGTAAAATAAAAGGTAGATAATAGGAAGTAGGGAAATAGATCTTTCTCAAATGGTAAGGAGATCAAAAGATGGAGGGAAGGGAAAGAAGATGAAAAAAGGAATTAGGATGTGTTATATACATGTACCAACTCCACTCAAGGAATGTAAACATTATGTACTACAAACATATACTAATAAAAATAAATTTTTAAAAATTAGTAACTTGTATAGCTCATCAAGTGTCTCCTTCTTTAATTAAGTTCCATTACTCCAGAGAACATATCTATGTTGTTCATTTTTGAGGATTCTAGAACATTGTATTGCCTGAGTTATAGCCTATACTCATTAAGTAGTAAGTAGGCATGATTAAATGCTATGTTACAGAAAGTGCCAAGGAACTTTTCAGACCTGGGCACTCTCAGGCACTGATATGGGAGTAGAAATTGATATAATACTTATTAAAATCAATTTTAAGCTGTTTTTCAAAGTCTTTACTTCTTCAATTTCTTTGTTTCTATAATTACAAATCTGGAAATTCATCCAAGAGAAATATTGAGATATACATATAATTAGTATGCAGTATATTTAGCATTACCTGCAATATAAAAAACTTTGAAACACTCAAATATCCAATAAATGGAAATTAGTTTAAATAATGATTAGTGATAATGCATTAGCCTAGGCCAGCAAAATGTTTTTGTATAATTGCAATATAAAGGCTTCAATAAATCTTCATGTATATGTCCTTTAGAAAGAGAATAAAGTTATACAGGAGTGTCCAAATTTTTAAATAAAAAATTAAAATCGTTTGGAAGAAAAGTAGAAGGAATCTTTAATTCGGCGACCATGACACCTCATTTTCATGTTATCAGTCATGTTTAAACAGTGATAGAGATCAGGTCAATAAAGAAGGAGAAAATTTTGTGTAAATGAAACTATTCTGTGAAAGCTCATACAACTGACTGCTTATCAGTAGGAAGTAGCATTTAATTTTCATTCTTTTCATTGCAAATTACACACTATACATTGTAAAAAGCTCTGAGTCTATTCTTAGACTCAACTTACTATCCTTTTTTTGGTAATACATATAACCCTACCGTTCCGAACTGTTTGTCGCCAGGCTATTTAATGAATGTTCCTTAATCATGCACTTTTCTGGATGGCTGTAGGAGACACAGATAATGTATAAGATGTAGTGCCAGCGTTTGCAACGTGCATAGAATTATTGGCTAGAGGAGATCGATGCAGTTAGGCCTACCATAATAATATGTTAATGAATAACTGAATAAGGGCCAAAATAATGTACAGAGCATGGTGGGGCCAGATAATGTGGCTGTGTAGGTGTGAACAGCTGCAGGAAAGGAGAGCCTGTGGCATATGCCACAATTGTGGATGTTTCCCAAGAGGTGAGGCCTCATGTTTTATATCAGGATGTGTTGAACCATTGGTTTAGAAATGAATGGAATGCTTTTAATAATGAGAAGTAGATATTGACTGATAATACTGAGTTGTTAATAGTATAATTTTGAACATTTTTCACAGCTCTCCGAGATGCTGGTAAACAGTCTATTAATAATGACTGGAAGATTGAACATTCTGGTGCATTCAATTTAGCTGGAACTACCGTCCATTATGTAAGACGAGGCCTCTGGGAGAAGATTTCTGCCAAAGGTCCCACTACAACACCTTTACACCTCCTGGTATGAAGGAAAGAACTGATAACTTTGCATAATCGATTTTGCATGGCAAAGGCATTCCTACTGTGCCCTCTGTAATCTTTTTTCAAAATCAAATCATCAGATAGACATTTCAAATTATTTAAGAGATGACCTTTTAGAGGTATTTAAAATGTGCTTTAAACCATTATGCCTAAAAATAATAATTATGACAAATGGAACAAGATGTTACAGGGAATTCACAGACCTAAAATAGAAATGTATTACCAAGGAACAAGAACTCCCTTTTTCATAAAAACATTTATTTACTAACTGAAGTGGATGTCTATAAAAATTGTGCTATCATATAGCAAATGGTAATATTTTATTTCTACATTAAATGGCCATTGTCTGAGTGTCTATAAAATGCCTTTGATGAATTCTTGTTTTGCCTGAGGAAAAGAATTTGGTAAACATATCTAACAATGCCCCCAGTGATTCTGTTACAGTTTCTCACTAGCTTAGTGGATTTCCACAAAGAATTATGAAAATTTGAATGTTTGGGGTGTTAACTTTTTTACTATAATCAGGAAAGAGTTTGGAGAGAATTAGAACAATGGGACCCTGTTTAGGTTGGTGGCAAACCCACAGGCCCCTTTGGATCTCAATGGTGGTAGTCAAAGGCCGGACTGAATGTCTAGCATGAGTTTTCTATTCTAATGACAAAAACAAGTGTAAATTTAAGATACTTAGAAACATCTTAAACTCTACATATAAAACTACTCTAAAACACAATTGTTTGTCTTTATTTGAAGTGTGATTGTCCTCATTATTTAATATGCCCATACAATTTAAGCTGAATTTGTCTTCAGTTGCAAGTATTTGTGTCACTAGTGTAGGAATTAGAGGTTTGTTACCTATCGGTCCATTTGTTCCTTCTACTTTAATGAAACCTTCAAATTACCTGGACTTCTTGTTAAAATCCACATTTTGATTCATTTAGTTGTAGCCAGGACCTGAAATTTGCATTTCTAGTCAGCTTCTACTGATGCCACTAATGCCAATCCATGGACCACAATTTGAATTTATAAGATTTTATGAAACTGCATTGTCTATGTTTTACCAACATAAAGGGATCAATTGTGAGTGGTGTGGTTCCCTTCTGTTCCAATTTTAGTAATTTCCACCATTCACTGAACACTGAGTATTACCAGCCAGAAGTCCTTTACATTTATTACACCATTCAATCCTCACAAAAACTCTATGTCATGTATGTTATTATGCTCCATTTTACAGGCTAAAAAGACCCATGAATGAGAAAAGTTAAGTAACGTGCACAGTGTTGTCCAATAAGTTATTTAGAGGTCAATAAAAAAATCATTCTTAGGTACTTCCCAAAAGCTTACATTTCTGTACCAAACTGCCTTGGATCACATCTTATGAGTATTCTTTGAAAATTATTTTATGCATCTCCGCATAATTTCTTTGGGTCTATCATGTAAGTTCAGTTGAAAAACTCTACTCTCTCCCCTGTTACATCTAGAGAAAGAGAAAAGAATTATTAACATCATGTGAACAATATCTAGTTCCTCTATAATTAGGTCACATGCAATAACATCATCAATAACAAACATTTTTAATGATTGGGTTTCAGAAAAATGCCATTTTGTTTGACTTATGTAAGTGTGGCCTACATTTTTTCTTTCTTTTTCTTTTTATGGAACAAGGCCAAGGCTCTTGTACTGAGCCTCTACGTATTTGAAAATCTAAAACGGTGTATATGAAACTTCAGTGTTAGGATGAAGAAGTTTTCTTGCTACAGAATAATTGACCTGACTGGTAATTTCCAAGGTTTTTCCTGGAAGCATGAAGCATAATTAAAGTCAGTGAACTATGTCTAAAAGAAGGCATCTATGTGACCTGGATTTATTCAGTAATCCAAGGGAAACTGCACTTCTAAGATACTTTTCTGTAAT
The DNA here is from genome assembly GCA_004026905.1 of Hystrix cristata. Taxonomy (NCBI): domain Eukaryota; kingdom Metazoa; phylum Chordata; class Mammalia; order Rodentia; family Hystricidae; genus Hystrix; species Hystrix cristata. The sequence continues at coordinate 78,672 of PVJO010001800.1, read as the reverse complement.
GACTATTACAGATTGAAAGCTGGTCCTGATTTCTGAAAGGCAGTACCTGCTGCTGCCATACTTCAGTGTGTGTCCCTCGACTGCAACATGGTCACACTTTCCTTTCTGCAAAAAGTACTGCCAGATTCACATGGTTTAAGAAATAGCTAATGGTTTAGTGGCCAATGTCTCTATTTTAAATGCATTAGATATGCAAGAACAAGCTAAAGTTCTATCAGTGAAATGGTAGTGATTTAGGAAAAATAGACAGGTTTTCATGTAACTAAGTAGCTTGGCAAATAGCTGTTATTTTAATGCTTGTTTCATCAATTTGAAAATTAAGTAATAGTCTGGTTATAACTTTAAACAAGGTAAGTGATTTTTTTTAAAAAATAATTTGTTCTTTCTCTTAAATTTACTATGCTAAAAAAAGTAATCCGCAATATCAAATGAGATATTTAAGCTAAAATAAGTACTTTGATACACTTTGAAAACTCTTATTTTATTGTTATATAAGCATTTCATAAAGGCAATACACTAGTTTCCCATTCTGCACATCAAAATACCTCTATTGATATATTGAACAAAACCTTGAGAAAAAGAAGTAAAGAAAATATATTTCAATCCTTAATCTTGGGTTCATTCAAATTTTTCCCATGGAGTATTAATTCAGAATTATCTGTTATTATAGCTACTTAGACACAGCTTTAATATTGGACACATTTTCCTAAAATTTAGCGGTAATTAAAAATACAGGTCTATATGTTTTCAATGTCACATTTTATTTTTTTCCTTATTTTATTTTTTATAGTACATGTTTGTAGTACATAATGATTACATTCATCATGGGATATGTGTACATGTATGTAGCACATATTAATTTGATTGTTTGTTTCCTCTTCCCTTCCTCCAATCTTCTTCCCCTCCACATTTGCAAAAGTTCTATTTCCATTTTTTCTTCTCAATCTTTTTCTTTAAATTCCTTTCCCTTCCTTCCCTCCTGCCCCCATCTCTTCTTTCTCCTCCCATTTGAACAAGGTCTTCCTACTTCCTAATAGCTCTGCTCCATTCCACTCATATTTATACTTTAGATTTCTGACACAAGTGAAGTAAGGCAATATTTAGACTCATTTGCCTGATTTAAGATTATGGTCTCAAGCTGCATCCATCTGCCTAAAAATGCCTCAAGTTTATATCATATAGATTACTTCTGCAGATCACCAGGTCCATAGAATTGGTATGTATCATGTGGTTCATTGATGCATTTACTGAAAGTGAATTTATAAAGAAACATATTGCCATTCTTTATTTCATTTAAAATTATACACATAGACACATATGTATATATGTACATTCGCTAAATATTTGTAATTGTCTTTTATGGTTCAGTTGCAAGCTTGGCCCTGGGTGCCCGTAGAGAACAAAACAGACCCTGGCCTGTGGGTGTGTTCAGTGTATCCCATAGTTCAGACATTTCCATACATCCATTATAGTTTATTGAACTGCTAATATGTGTGTACATAACCGTGCAATTATTAGTATTTATTTAAAATTTTATTTTAACATACATTTATTTTAAAGGGACTGTATCTGTACTACGAATGGAAAATCATTTGCCAAAATTTAAAGTCGCTATTAGCATGCATGAAATAAAATTCTTATCCTCTAGTTGGCTTAGATGGTCTCTTTCCTTACAGAGTACATGATTCCTGCAGTCTGCATCCTCCTTCTATGTTATCTCAGAAACTTCATGTCTGTCTTTTCTTGAGTGGAAAGACCATAGATGACACATTGTATAGGAAGTCACGGCTTAGTGCTAGGACTCCAATCTCTGCCACCATTCCCTCAACCCCCCTAAAGTTTTCATACATGTTCTACACTTTGGGAAATTGCCCAGCCCATCATATGGAAAGAAAATGATCAGGTATTTCTGACATCACTGAAGCAAGTGTTGCTTCTTGTCTTTTACTCACATGTAAGTGTAGAGTTCCAGTCTTTTCAAAAGTATCACAGTGTTAACATTGAAGAGTGCTACAACATTTCTACTGTGCAGTAAGGAGGGTGTGTTCGTCATGCAATAAGCATTTTAAAGTATCAGTATACTTGGTTTTATACTTCGCATTGAATGTGCCATAGTTTGAGCCCTCTTCCTTAACTGTCTTGGTATACCCAGGTGCTTCTGTTTCAAGATCAAAGTTACGGTCTTCACTACGAATACACTGTCCCATTAGACCCTCTTCCAGAGAATCAGAGCTCTAGGGCACCGGAGCCCCTCTTCATGTGGACACACACAGGCTGGGAAGACTGCGACGCCACGTGTGGAGGAGGTGACGGACTTTAAAATATTTCTCTCCAAAACAGCAGTTGTTTTCTGATTAACCATTGATAATTAAGACAGACCCCAAATCCCCAGTCTGCAATTCTGAAGTCCATAAAGAAAGTTTTTAATGACACACTTGACTAAATGCCAGAGCTACTTTGTGGCAAAATCTGACTTAAATTGGAAAAGGGTACTTAGAGCTATTACATACTTCATCTAAGGTGACTACTCATTGTACTGTAGAAATATTAATATATCTGTTTATAATACATCAAGTTTTCTACATACCATTTCAGTTATAATGTAATATATGTGAAATGCATTTCTTCTATAAAATCTGAAAAGTTTTAAGTTCTGAAGTTCCCATGAGAATTGTAGATACAAGTTGGATCTACGTGTGCTTTGGTGGAGGAGTATTGTTTGCCTCTGCGCTGTCTGCATACTTCAGCTAAATATACAGAGCATAGAGAGATGACAGTTAAATGCCTCTGATTCTTCTACTTTGCTACTTTTAAAGACTATGTCACTAGTTTCAGTAAATATAGAAGCATCCTGAGATTGTGCTCAAAGGTTTTACATTTTTATTTCTGCATCAGAAGTTGAGGAGGCTAAAGAACAAAATTACTTCACCATAATTCATGAGACTAAGAAATCACTCCCTCTTTACTTCACGAATGAGACATTTGTGTCCCACAGGGTAAGTGGATCGCTGCTGCTCATAGAACCTGTTAGTAGTAAGGGCAAGGTAAGATCGCAGGTCATGAGACTCCCAACTTCCACGTGAGTCCATGTGCATCAGCAGCTATTATTTCAGCTCTCATTTCTACTTAGTAACATTTTGTACAGTGCTATGCAACAGATGCCTTCCAAGGCTAAAAAGAAACACATTCAATGTGTGAAAATATAATATATGTACATGTATTGGGTATCTGTAATATGCAACGGTTTGCCTAAAGAAGTGAATGATGTATTTGATTTTCTGACAAAGAAACTGTTGATTTGTGCAGCTTAAATGTTGTTGCAGCAGAAGTGGGAGAGGGTGGAGAAAAAGACTGGCATATGGGACAGTGTGTTTGAGGTAGACCACACAGATATCAAACAAGTTATATATTATTGTACTAACGTGCGGTAAGCACTGTGGGCAAAAATAAACAAGAAAGAAATAAATGGGAGTTGTGAAAATGAGAGGGCGTGGATGCAGTTCTAAACATGACAGTCAGAGAAGTTCTCGGCGAGGGTATTACACCAAATGAAAAATCCGAAGTGGCCGTGGGGAGGCACCACCTGTGAGGCGCCCAGAGTTCTGGGGAAGGCCCTGCGGTGGGGGACAGCAAGAAGGCAGCAGGGTGCCCCTTTGCTCTGGGCACTGTGAGACGCTTATGGAAAGCTTCCAATAAAAGAGTGACTTGTTCCAACTGATTTTAAAATCATTTCTGAGTTCAGAGTAGACTGAATGGAGGAAATGGGTAGGAGCAGAGAAATTAGTAGATTATTGCAGTAATTAAAAAAAAAGTGACTCTGGCAGTTGGAACATTGTGATAGCGATGGAGGAGGGAGTCGTGCTCAAGACTTTGTAGGAATTTCAAAAGTAGAACTAGTAGATTATGTCATAGACTAGATGTGGAGCAGTGAGAGTCTGAGGGCGACTGGGACAGTTTTTGCCTGCTGGGAGGATGAAGTCACCATTGGCTTATAGGACAGTCTATGAAAAAGCAGATTGGGGTGGAGTTTGATTCTCAGCATGAGCTTGAAATGGCTCTTGGGCATCTAATTCTGATTAGAGTATGCAGTCAGGTATACGAGTCTTGTGTCTGGCAGACAACACTATGCTAAAAGTATACAATATAAGGATGATATATTAAAATGCATTGGAAACTAGTATGGAGATTCCTCAAGAACTAAACTAGAAATTCATTTCAACCCAGCTATTTCCCTTCTAGGTATCTTCCCGCAAGAGTTAAAGATATCATATTGGATATGTGATATGTGCATACCCATGTTTATAGCAGCACAGTTCATAATAGCTAAATCTCAAAAGCAGACTGTATGTCCATCATATAGATGATATAAGTGCAATATATGTACAACGTATTTCTTCTATAAAACCTTAAAAATTTTAAGTTCTAAAGTATGTCTGCCCACAAGAATTGTAGATATGAATTGGGTATGAATGTGCTTTGATGGAGCAAGGTCGAGTTCGCCTCCCTGTTGTCTGCATACATAAGCTAAACATGCAGAGTGTGTAAAGATGATAGTTTAATTCCTCCCATTGTTTTAGCTTGCCATTTTAAAAAAAACTGTGTCACTACAAACACCAGACCTATATACCCAAATTCATAGAGATGAATGGATAAAGCAAATGTAGTATTAAGATACAATGGAGGACTACTCTGCCATAAAGAAGGATAAACTCGAGTTATTTGCATGAAAATGGATATACCATGAGACCATAATGTTAAGTGAAATAAATCAGAAACAAGTTTAAAGATCATATGTTTTCTTTTATATGAACCCAAAAAATAAAGCAGAAAATAAAGATAGATAATAAGAAATAAGGAAATAGGTCTTTTTCAAATGGGAAGGGGACCACGAGTAGAGGGAAAGGAGGGGGAAGGGGAAGGAGAAGAGAACAGGGAAAGAATTAAATGTCTGTTGTACATATGCCAACTCCACGTGAGAAATATCATCATTATATACTGCAAACATACATACACTGATACAAAATAAAAATTGAGAAAAAGGTGAGAATAATCATGTGTACCAAAAGTTACTAAATAAATAATGCAGACTAAGAATTGACAATTGAATTTAAATATATAATGATTATGTTAGAACTGTGCTATGTTTGAAACATGAAGGTCAATGCTGACCCTATAAAAATTAATTGTAATGACATTCGACTTTTAAAAGACTAAGAGGAATGAATTCAAGAGAAAATAGCAGAATAATTAGAGGAAGGAACTCTGTGTTACTCGAGAAATATTACTGAATGAAGCAAACAGAAAATATGGCAGTAGTTGGACAGGAATATAAATCACAGGAGTTTGTTGTTAGTAAAAAGAGAAAGTATACACCATTGCTTGTCAGTGTGTATTTTCTAGAATAGAACAGAAACCTGGGATAAAGCAAAAAATTGCTGGAACAATACCCAGGTGGGATGAGATGAGGAAGTCAACTTAGAGGGAAACATGGACAACTCATCACCAGTAACAGGAGAGAAGATGTGCAGTGGGAGGTTAAAGAGGTGCTCTTCTCCTGGCGTCCAACTCGCTGAGAGTGAGGGTAGGAAAGGAGTTTGTGGGGGGTTGAAGAGAGAGATGTGAAGTGGTCACTTAGAGAATGAGAAAGTGAGAATGGGTACATTGACGCTGGTGACGGTGGTGGATTTGTTATAACAGCAGTGTGCGTGACGGTGTGCTGCTCTCTGGCCGTGGATAATGCGCAAGCGCTCTAGTGGAGCATGCTGGGGAATTCCTGAGTATGATAGAATAAGAGAGGTGTAAATGGTCGTCTTGAGATTGGATGTAACAAGCTGAAATTGATGAACCTGAAATTAAGTTGTATGAGGAGAAAAATAAAGATATGAAGTGCTTAAAATATGGTGAAAAGGTAATAGGACTGAAAGGCGCTGGTGGGGGTAAAGAACTGTTAGACTGAGTATTAAAGGGCTGGAAATACACGAGATAAAAGAACAGAAAACAGAGATTGTGTTGCAGTTACTGTGATTGTTAATAAGCCCGTGGCAATCACTGACAAAACTAAAGTTAAAAAGTAAGATTGTTGGGAAGAGGGCCAGAAACTAAGAAGAGTTGGTGTGGGAAGAACCATGCAAATAGTGTGTAATTGTAAGAATTGTTCCAGGACCAACATTGCGGGGGCGGGGGGGACTTCACAAGCCAGAAACCAAAATCTAAAAGGGAAGAGAGGAAGTGGCCAGGGGCCCGGGGTTTAACTATGAAAAGGGTGGACCTCACAGTGTGGAACTTAGAGACACACGCTGCTTCTAGGTCCTAAAGTATCGGACCTCAACAAAAAATGCTGTTTTCAGTGGAGATCTGCAGGGAAACCAAGAAACATTGTCCTCCGGAGAGAGCGTGAAGGTGCCGGGAAGACTCGCACAGGCGGAGGTCGGGAGGACCAGCCTTGTGCAGAGCGAGCAGAGCTCTGGGGTTTGCGGTGGACACCGGCAGCACCTTGCCCTCTGGGCCGGCAGAGCAAAGGCAGCCTGGGGCCAGCAAAGATGTGATCACATGGCACATGGTTTGCACCTGCGGATATAGTGTAGCCACAACAAACGCATTTCAGATCGTTTCTCAAACAAACAAAAAGTTCAGTCAAGCTTATCACAGGAGATTTTCAGTGACTGTATTTCTCCCTGGGCCCCATCATTGCAATGTGACTCAGTTCTTCCTTTCTCCTATCCTCTCCTGCTGGCTCCTCATCTACACCCAAATTCCTTACTCTTCTGCCCATTCTTCACTGATGCCAGGGCCTCTGCTTCCTATCCGCTGCACGAAACACAAATAAAAGCAAATACAATCACAATGAAAATATACACAAATTTCCCTTTACTATAAGCCAGATAAATCTGGTCATGTTCTGCAGATCACTAGCCAGCCCCCTTCCCATGGTGATGATGGGCTATAGAGTTGGGGGAAGTGGTGGAGAGCCCCATGGTTCACCTAATAGCAATGAAAAGCAGTCGTTAAAACCTGTTTATATGCAAAAATCTGGAAAAGAAAATGCTGCCCATTGAATTAAATTATCCTCGATTATTTTTCTTCTGCGGTTGCGATCTAATACAAGCTGGATCAGAATTAGTTAAATATATAGAACTTGTCAGTCTTCAGTTTGGAAAAGTGAATTGTTTAGGGTTAAAAAATCTCTCAATCATATTAAATACTTCCTAGAGTATGTTTTGCCAGTTTCTAAAGCTTAAAGACTAGAGAGACACTATAAATTATTTTCATTTCAGAGTCACTGAGAATATCAGATATTCTTAAACATGATTTCTTAATTAAGAAGTTAAGTGCATAGATATTAAGGACTTTCCAAGATCATGTGGTCCACATGGATAGAGCCAAGATTAGAATCCATGATTCCTGAGTTCAGGGTCTTTCTTCCCCACTTTATCATCCTGCCTTCAATAACAGCTGGAAGAGGGGACTTCATGTAGTTTCTTTTCGCACAACAGTGCACATGCCCTTCTGATTCTTTACATTTTCTTTGGAGTCAAAAGATGTTTATTCGGTTCTTTGAAATAATAATTTGGGCATGTCTTCACTTTTTATTTCAAATGGCTGATTTTATAAAATACTCCTAATGATATGCAGCATTCCTGGGATTTGTGCTTGCGTGGACCTGCCCCTGGACTCTCTCCCACTGTGCATAGTCCGTGGTCTTCAATTATCTCTGACTGTGTTAATAGGGCACAGATTCGTTTCAATACCAAAATATTTCTGGGCTTTTCAATATGTGTTCTTTTTCAGTTTGTAAATAAAAAGATGGACAGGATTTCAAGCATCGCATCATTTCTAACTTCATGTTGTCAGTTTTAATGGCCGGAAAGAACTTTGTGATTTTTCAGCATATTTATGAATTAAATGAGAGTATCTTCAAAGCACAGAACATTGGAAACAGATTCACGCAAAATTTATCTTCAAAAGCACAGAGGAATAATAATAGCAGTATTCTGCTCCACTGGAACATATTTAGCAATAGAGAATACAATGTCATTGGGCAGTATAAAATTTCAATGTTTGACATTATTCTAATTCTGTTTTAAATTATTAGATTCACAGTATTAAGTGGGAAAATTTTTTAAAATATCTATTGTTTGTCTAGCTAAATTTTATAAATCTTTTACATCAATACTTCAAACAAAAAATACTTCCGACTAAGTTTTAAGACAGAGACTAATTCACTCTTTGTATTAATTTATTAATGGCAGTTATTAGATATGTAAGGCCTAAAGCATGGATATTCTCTTTTAAAAGAAATATTATCTAAAAATATCTAACAAAAATATCTTACTTGGAGTGACCCCAAGTAAGTTTTTCCAACAATTTATATATATATATACATATATATATATATATGATAATCTACAAAAGAGTTAAATGGATCTACCACTGTTCTTTTAGCATCGGCGATTGAAATGAGTCATTTTATTTTCAAAGAGCTGAAAATTTATTTGGAAATATTTACTTTGCACTGAGGTTCTAAGACATGTAAAAATATGAAGGGACTGTAACTCATTTAATGAGAATGGCCCAGAGATGAAGTAAACTGCCATGAACCAAGTAGCACACTGTCAGCAGCTTGCGGCTACTCATGGCTCAGGCGTTCAGGCAGAAAGCCAGCTGCCTCATCAGGGTTCGTCCCAGTTCCAGAGTATGGCGTGCACTCTCAGTAATTCTATTAGACGCTAGGATGGAAATTTCCTCTGTTGATTGGGACATAAGAATATGTATATAATATTAAAAATATTATCTATATGGTTTTAATATCTTAGTTGTATTTTTATAGGTATAATGTGTCTGTAGTTGAGTGATAAATTTTTCCCAATTCTAATGTTTTTGTTCAATGAAATTCTTGAAAAACAGGGTTGAGCTTCTTCTAACTGCCAAAAAATTAATATTCCTTGCTACAATATGGACAGAAATGCCCCAATCATATTTACACATATTTATATTTTCTTAGAGCACCACTCATATACTCTCTAAAATGATATGGATGCTTTTATCTCTTTTGGTATATTGAATTGTTTTTTCAATAGCTTTATGTAAGGAGTATGGGCCAACGTAACTAAGGCTAGGTATCTTCTGAGGAAATAAAATTATGCAATATAAGTAATACACATTTACTCTGTGACTATGTATTTGTTCTTTGAAAACTTTCTGGATTATGTCTGTTTTTCATCCTTTCTGTCCAATAGTTGGAAAAGCAGCATTATTTCAATAAGCCAGAAATATTTTGTAAGAGTATTTTATAACTATGAGGGCTTCAAAATAGATTTTAAGGCTAACATTTATATTTCATAAATTTAATACTCATCCTAATAATGTAGAAATTATACTTAGCCTATACTATCATTATACACATTTTGCACGGTATCTATTTAATATACATAAAAGAGCCCCTAAAGTGTAAGAAACCAGAAGGAAGTTGACGAAAAACCTATCCCAAATGTTTTACATTTAGGTATCTCTTATTTTATGAAATCCGTTTTCTGTATCTTAAAAAAAAGCCCTAAACTGGTTTTGCTTCTCTAGCAGCTTATTTTAAGATTATTTGAAGTCGATATGTATTGGGCACTGCTATGATTAGATCTACTGCCACACCCAGCCGTTCCTGACCTGCAGAGGAATCGCCCACAAAGTTCCCCTTTGCGTTTGCTGGGGATGAAAGGTTGCCTTGCCTCTACAAGGGCGCATCAGGCCGCCTTACTTTGTGAGCTGCCTACATCAGGCTGAGAGAACTCTGAGGGTGCAGCTGCCGCCTACGCATAGGCAGTTTGTGCATAACTCTGTGGCTCGGGAGATGCAGTCCAGTCATGCCACACTTACTAAGCCATTCGCTCTGCTGCCAGGCTGCCTCTGGGTGGAGGATGAGCAGTTTTCTAATTCACTCACTTACAGGGCACACATTTTCCGTATTGGATCTGAACCGAGGAGCACTTTTTAACCTGTGGTTGGAGGTCTGTCTCAAGGCCCTCCCTATCATTGACCTGGACATGTACACTTCAGAGTATCGGGCTCCTAAGGAGGCACACTTCCTCCCACAAAGGAAAGAGACAGTGGCCTGCCTGGTGCTTGACTATCTGCACTGAACTGCCGTAGACTCTTTCCTTCCACCAGAACTCTAGGATTTCTCGGAAGGGGAGTGATTTGGCCAATGTCATGCTACCTCTGAAAGTCTACTTGTTCAATGACATGATTGACCATAGTCACAAATATAATTGTTGATTCACATCTGTACATAATTGCAGCTGTGCCTGTAGACTACAAATTGCTGTGAGGCTCTGCTCAGGGTTGTTGTGATGGAAATAAAGATCCTGAATCATATCTGTTCTTTTGCTTTTTATTGGATGATGCCATTTTCTCTTCTCATCCTTCATTGAAGTTAAATATATTTAAAATTAGTCAGAGTAGCTCTCATTCTCCACCTCTTCTCTCCTCCTTCCTTTAGCTAGCTTCCTCTCTCAGTTAATTGAGGGACAGACTGACCTCTCTGGAGCCAGCCTAGTCTTTCATGTTTGGTATGAGCAGCACGAGACGCTCTGAGCTTCCTAATCACCACTGTGTGACAGTCCCAGGGACCAAACTAAGGGGCTTTTCAACTGTGATCCAGAGACTGGCAATTTTTTCTTAATCCTTCCTGACCCATCTGACTTTAAAATTGTTGGCTGATTTAATTATTTTGTAGCATCAAACATAAAACATATTGTTAAATCTTTCACAAATATCCGTGTTTTTATTCATAGGCAATTAACATACAAAACTGGTAGAGAAACAGAAATCAGCACATACTTACTAGACTTTTAAAATCAGCAGTAAGAAAATGTGCAAGTAAACAAAATGAATACAGCATGCAAATAGTTATTCTTGCCTTCTATAACCAGACTTTATTGTAGCAAAGAAAGTATAAAATGGAGTTTTCTGGAGTATTTTGAAAGATGGTAAGAGTAACTTGTTCTTTCTTAGAAAAGAAACGGCAACCATTTGGGAATAAAGACTTATAGAATTCTTGGTATCTTTCTCCAAGGCAACAAGAATAAAGGTCTGAGTTATACTCAAAATCAGCTTGCTTCCTATAATTTTCCATGAGCGCTGGCAGTGCACATACAACCAAATAATAGGATGCACACACATATATGTGCCTATTTATGTGCCTTCTGTAGGTCTAAGTAGGGAGAACACACTGCTGCTGTTTTTACACACATCAACCTTCAACCACACAATGCTAAAAGGTGACTGTCGTTCCTCATGACAAATCCCCAGGTAACATCTTGTAACTTATGTTGTCGTTATTCCTTTGTAATATAAAATTTGCCATTTATATTCTAAGGAAAAAATCCTTAAGTCTATAGATAAATTTTGTTACATAAATTTTAAGCAGTATCATCTACATTGATGTAACCTAATTTTGTTCAAAATATCTATGAATATTACAAGCCTGTGATTATTTGGTAAGCCCATTTCACAGAGGCTTATAACATTCTTTTGTATATTTATTTGCTCTTTTCAGGAGAAAGGAAGACAACAGTGTCCTGCACAAAAATCATGAGCAAAAATATCAGTATTGTGGACAATAAGAAATGCAAATACTTAACCAAGCCAGAGCCACAAATTCGAAGGTGCAATGAGCAACCCTGTCAAACAAGGTAACCCCATTGCAAGAATCATTAGAGAATTGTTTGGTGATTATATTGTTATCCTTTTAAAAATTCTTAGACTATTATTGACATCACATTTAAAGAAATAGTTACAAGGGGCTGGGGATTTAGCTCAGTGATTAGAGTGCTTGCCTTGCAAGCACAAGGCCCTGAGTTCAATCCCCGGCACCACAAAAAAAAAAAAAAAAAAAAAAAAAAGTTACAAAGGAATATGCACCAAAATGTCAACTTTTAAATAACAAGGTCAAAGAAATTAAAGCTAAGATTTTCAACTTTGACTACATCCTCCACAATGTGAAAAGAACCATTTAACAGGGGAAAGAGGATGGTAGTGGAAGTAATTAAAAATTACTTGGTAACCTGAAGGACACCTCTGCCAAAATCTGGTTGTTTGGATAATTTAGCTATTTGCTTCTTAATTCTGTGAAATGGTATATTAGAACTCGCTAGGAGGAAACAGACCAAGGCAGCACTGGTCGGGACCCAGACCCGAGCAGGGACACTTAAGCCCTTCTGTTCCTGCACTAGCTCCTCTCTTCTGCCCAAGAGTTCTTGGCACTAATTGCCCAGTTGCTGCTCTCTGATTTCTCACCGGGGTCTTGGTTTCTCCAGTGAGTATTAGACAACAATATAGGCAGGCAACTCATGAAGAGGGAATAAAACATAAATGCCAAGTAGCTTATAAGCGAGGTAGAAAGAAATAAGCCTGTCTCCTAGTTACTGGAAGATGAAGCAGAGATGAATAACTGGAACCTGATTATAATTTTGGAGTAGTCTAGTAGCAAAGCTATTTGGCATGGCTGCCATCACAGGGCTCCTGAAATTCCACCTGTTTTCTCATACAAATCAATGTTGAACTCAAGTGGGGCTCAGTGCTAGTGTCAAAAACTCTAAAAGTGTTTAGGGGCAAAATGACAGAGACATTGTGGGGCTGGATTGATTCTTCTAGTATAGTGCCAGCAATATTTACTTTATCTGACCCTCAGGGATTTGTTGAGGTTTAGTGAGTTGAGTTAGGCGTAGTTCTGTTCTTAGAAAGTCAGAATTGATTTCTCCCTCACAATAGCTCCCACAATGGAGTCACAGTGAATTTACATACCTTAATCTCAGATATGAGAGAATTTGTAGCTTCATAGACATCTATGACTAATAGATGTCTACGAATCTTCTTCATGATCTTCTACTACAATGAGTAAGTATGGGAGGATATTAAGGGAGAGCAAACAAAGCTACCAATTTACTCTACTTGTACTTTTCTGTATTAAGTAATTATATCATGAGTTCTCCCTATTTCTATCTCATTGTAAAATGTAATTATTATACCTCCAGATCTGGTTCATGCCATGTTGATGGAAGTTTAAAAGATTTTAGAAAATACTTTCTTTCTGTGCAATGTTTAAATTTCAAGGCTTACTTTGTTGTGGATTCAATGTGTTTAAGGTACCGAAAGCTATTCATCATTCTTTTGTACTCCTGCTCCAACAATCCAACGCTCTGCAAATACATGATGCATAAGGATAGAGGAATGATATATGAAAGGATGTGCAAAACAAAAAGGTGCAATGATATACTTTCTATTGAAAGTATGTCATATACATTGCACTTTCTAGAGTTCTTGCTTTTCACTATAACTCCTTAAGTAGTGAGTTGGTGAAGTTCTTCTGCGAAGCAGTGCAGTAGCCAAGTAGGCTTACACGTATAGTAACCATCTAGGCAGTTGTTTTTAGACAACACGCAAGTCCTTGAATCCTTTCGATCCAGTGTTGGGCAGAGATATATATATATATGCAGAAATTTTTATCTTTCTCCTGTCAACTAAAGAACCTGAATTTTTGTAGTTATAGAATGCTCTTTTTTTATTTTCCTGTCTCCTTTAATAGATATTAAAATACTAAATGATCTTACAAAATACTTATTAAAATACATTTCTGGTTTTTTTTTCTGACTACTTTGTTGGGTTTTTTTTTGTTGTTGTTAATTTTTTATTTTTACCAAGAACATGTATTGGTACATTGTATACATAATGATCATAATCAACATGGTTATTTTGTAACTGTACGTGATACATCTTGGTTTTCCCCCCTCTTCCCCCCTTCCCCTCCCCTCTCTTCCATTCACCCACCCCTCCCTATTTGCAACAAGTGTAGCTACACTTTACCATTTTTTCCCCTTTCATCTTACTTTTAACCTTCTTCTTCTGTTTTGATGAAAGAGCAACAGCTTTTCCTGATATGTCAGGAATTTTCGATCTGTTGGCTTTAGAACTAGAGCATATTAGTCCCTTCCTAATGTAGCCTGTGAAAGATCACAGTGAACAGTACAGGTCATTAATTGTTCCCTCACTGACCTCAGCTATCTTAGAGGAAAATGCTTCAATAATGACTTTGTAAAAGAAAAGTTCTAAAAGGTCAGTACATTTCTGAGTGAGAAATTTTTGCAGCAGGAAACTGGAAGGTTTTTGTTGTTGTTTTTGTTATTGTTGTTAGAGAATATTATCTTCCTTTCCTTGGAAAGGGAGACAGAATATTGTGAACCACCAAAAAGTAATGTCAGTGAGGTTAGCCAAAATTTTGGAAGGTAACGGACACAGGCAATTATTAAGGATCATAACAGGAAAACCTTCCAAGACTTATTGGCAAAGAACATCCTTTATTTCTCCTACTTTTTCTTTATCCATTTTCCATCCTAAGAAGAAACATTCTAATTTTCATTCACATTTACTGAAAAAAATTCACCAAAGGGCCTGGTGGCACTTTGTGGGCCCAATAGAAAAATAGCCTAGTGCACTAGTAAATAATTCATAAGAAGGGGTCTTTACATTAAGGAGATTGGGTCATTTCAAATTAGATAAATTCTAAAACCCAAAAATATTTTGTCTCATTAGAATATACTTTACTTCTTATTTTTGAATAATTTTAAAAAATAGAAAAAGTAATTTTTCCCATTATGTTAAGGATCTGCAAAATTGCTATTTTTTTTAAAAAATGAAATTGTATGAAATTACAGATACTTCTCTTTTTAGTACTGTTCTGTGGGTTCCACAGTTGGAGGACAAAATACATAGGTGGATTTAAATTATGAGTGTTCCCAAGTACAAGGTCCTGAGTTCGATCCCCAGCACCAAAAAAACAAATAAAAATAAAAATAAAAATAAATTATGAGTGTTTTCTGAAGATTCTTATATAGAAATATAAAATAAAAACTAAACTAAATTTGAAAGATAAATATTCACCTAGGAAAAATCCACTGGAGGACTCTGAAGCAAAATGGTGGGTTGGCATTATACTTGATAGACCAAGAAACAAAATCTAGTCAGTATTGGACTACATATGTTACGATAGAATTTTTCTTTTTAAAAATAAAAACAAAATCACTTAGAATTAAACCACTTTATAAATGAGAAAATTAGTTTTAAATAATTGAGACTGTGCGCAAAATAGAAATCTAAATTTTATTTCGAGAAATGTTTAATGAAAAGCTATTGTATGAAAAGTGTTATGGATGCAACAAATAACAATGTTTTGATATATGCCCTTCAGGAACGTATTTATACCCTAAAGAGGGAAGGAAAGCCAAATTCCTTGGGTAGGCTTTGCGTCCCTGCTAGTGAGTCCTGTGGATACCACACACCTGGCGACAGAGTACAGAGGAAAGGGAAGATCCTGTTGGTTGGAAGGAGAAACCATTCTAGGAGGAGGGAGCTTAGAGCTGGCGGTCAGGGGTCCAGAGAGTAGACCATTTGTGAGCGAATAAAAATCAGGTCATGAAAATAGCACTAGGAAGCGAGCTGAGGATATGGTTTATTTTTCAAATATGTAGAAGATGAAACTAGAAAAATGTATGGATATTTTAATTATAAATTATTTTTAAATATACTGCAATTTATATACCATCTGTAGTATTTCTCCCTTGTCTGTGGTTTGACTTTGTGCAGTTTCAGTTACCCACAGTTAACCGTGGTCTAAAAATATTCAATGGAAAATTCCAGAAATAAACGATTCATAAGCTTTAAATTGCATAGCATTTTGTGTAGCACTATGAAATCTTGCTTTATTCTGCCTGGGATGTCAGTTACACCTTTGTCCATTCTGTAAACGTGACTTGACCATAGTCACTTAGTACCCCCTCAGCTGTCAGATGGTCCGTCCCAGCCAGTACCGCAGTGCTTGTGGTTAAGTGACCCTTATGGAGAAGCCTGGTGCTCTGTTACAATGTCTATGCCATTTACCTTACTCTATCTCGTCAGGGTGTGTTATATCATCTCACATCACAAGTGAATACAGTAAAATAAGGAAAAGAAGCAGGAAGGGAAGGAAGAGAGAAATGACAGAGGGGTAATGGGGGGAGAGAAACACTTGGTTCTTTCCTGAAATACATTTCTGGAGGAGTTCCATTCATGGTACATAGAGTAGATCTCAATTCATTAGAAACGAAAATGACATCAAATTATTAAAAAGTTTTTAACTATTA
Source organism: Hystrix cristata (assembly GCA_004026905.1). Lineage (NCBI taxonomy): Eukaryota > Metazoa > Chordata > Mammalia > Rodentia > Hystricidae > Hystrix > Hystrix cristata. The sequence continues at coordinate 62,506 of PVJO010001800.1, read as the reverse complement.
AAAATATGTAAATGTTGGCAGAGTGTGTGAATCGGTGACACTGAAAAGTATTGGAGTCCTGAATATCTGTAAAATGGTATTACGCAAAGTTCCGTCTAAGTCTGCCACTCCCATGTCTATGATCGCATCACAGCTAGACAGTAGCTGGCCTAAGAAGCATATATAGCTCTCTGGCAGAATATGTCTCCACCGTTTGGTAAATTGTTAGATCCTTGCATATCTTGTTTTCTTTTTCTCTAAAAGGCTGTGATAGCTGTTGCACATAACACATGGGGCTATTATAAATGCTTAAAATTTAAAGGATCGCGATAACTCCTGAATATTAGCAATTTTATACTTAATGGTACCTCAATATCATAATCGTACTATTATGAGCAGTAAAAGTCAGTCCATGGAACAGCATGGACAGAACCTGATATGTACTTTGAAATTCTAATAAGAGCAAGCCCTTGACATGAGACATACGGAACATTCGAGGCAATAGAAAGCAGAGAAAATTTTGATACTAGTTTAAAACAGTGCTAACAAAGTTGCTTATAACTTTCTGCTGACTCCACACATGTCACATACATGGTGGGGGAAATCTTCTAACCTGCTTCTGATGACTGCTGCTTTACTTTTAGATGGATGATGACAGAATGGACCACATGTTCAAGAACTTGTGGAAAAGGGATGCAGAGCAGACAGGTGGCCTGTACCCAGCAACTAAGCAATGGAACTTTAACCAGAGCCCGGGAGAGAGACTGTGCGGGGCCCAAGCCCGCCTCTGCCCAGCGCTGCGAGGGCCAGGACTGCATGACCGTGTGGGAGGCAGGCGTGTGGTCCGAGGTACGGTGCACACCCATTCCTTTATCTTTTCCTTCTCTGGCTCTTAAACTTACACAAAGTCATTTTGTATCATACCCAAAATCTCTCTGCATGACAGTTGATATTTTAAAAAATCTGTTAATTTTGCTGAAATAAAAGGAACATACTCCAATAGTTTTGAAACTAGAAAGGACAGATTTTTTTATTCTATAAATACAATAAAGGGCAAACTTTATATACATTTTAGAAGTCTGCTTTTTCATTTACATACTGCAGTTACACTCTGTAATAGGCACACATCACAATATATATTTAACTCACTGTGTGTTTCTGAGCATTTAAAAGGAAAAGGAAATTTAGCATCATTTTAGCAGAGTGTATTTTTACATCATGTGCATTATATTGTTTGTGTTTAATCACCAATGCAACAAACTTAACAATTTTACCACTGTAAAATGAGGGTAGTAAAACTTAAAGGAATTAAATAGTTATCCAAAGTCCTGCTCAAGTCGAACAGCTGGGATTGAACCAGGGCTGTCTAACTCAGTAGATCACATTCCCTGTAGCTAGTAGCTTGTAGTGTATAGCATACAGATATGGTCCGTGCCAATCCACAGTGATTTAATTTCTGTTATCATGTTGTGTATCTTCACATAATAATAACTACCACTCATTGCATGTGTTTACTGACTGTTCTGAAGCACTTCGGTTGAATGTGTGGGTGCCCAAACCCACTTATAAACCTGTATGCATATCCAAAGACGTACACGTGCACACACAGCAAAATTACCCATCTACTTCATTTCAGTCTGTTAAATAGAACCTGAAAGTGACAAACAGAAATGGTCTGGTAAAGTAAGTATCTATTCTTTTAAACCCAAGGATAAATTGGCTTAGATAATGCACTTTCTAAATATATTTTCATTAACCCAACTTCCCAAAAAACACATTAGCAGAGAGCCAGGCTTCTTGCTTTCTGGCTTTTCTGGGTTGTACTTTGCTGTTTAACAGATTCTTTTTTTTTTTTTAAATTCTCGTTTTTAAAATAAATGCCACATCAGATTCTATGTCAAAATGAATCAGTTCAGTATGGAGAAAGGATTCACCTGAGTATCAGAGAAACAAAAATACTCTACCTCCAACCCAACCAAACAGTTTTGCAAACTGTTTTAAAGGAAATGGGTCAAAAATATTCTGCTATGCAAATACTTGGCACCAGCCAGGAAAATAATATGTTATAATACAATATGCTAATTGAAAATATCTCTGTTTTGACTTAACTTAAAACCTGATTAATAGATCAGGGCTCATTTTAATCACTAAATCTAAAAATATAGATATTAGAATGCCAAATCACAATGTATAATCCACATTATAGCTCAGTGTTCAAATACAGGCTATACATTACTAAACAATTGCTAATTTGTGCAAGATTTAGTACATGTTAAGTGTTATTAGTTCCACATTCAAATTTCTGGGAACACAATTGTTGCTAAAGCATATAAATGCGAGCAGGGCAGGGAACTCATCCTCTGCCCGCCACTGTGGCGTGGAGCAGTGATCTGGGAACTTAGCATGGCTGTTCCCGTATGATGTCATTGCTAAAAGTGTACTCCACACTTTCATTGGACCTTCTCCAGACATGAGTATAAATTAGACTGTCAAGTTTTGCCTTCGCTGTTCCACTCCAACCACCGCTCACTGCAACCTGGTGCAGTTTGTTGTCCATTTCATGTAGCCACTGGTACCCACCTTTGGGAGACAAGGATGCTATGTGCATATTTTATAGTAAGGAAGCAAATGTGAATTAGATTTGCATGCAGTAAGACTGGTAAATTATATACCATAAATACTTACATCTATGATCCCACCATCATCACTTAAGGACCAATTATTTGTGAAATTAGCTAAACTATTTTTGAGCTAAATTATATTTTAAATCCATATACCTATGGAGAATAATGATTTCTAGCCATATATAATTACATAAATAAATTCTTCATCTCATTTTTGCTAAGATTTTCAGTTAAAGAAACATTTGAGAAAGAACATCTGTGACAAATTGTTATCTTTTCCCAACAGTTGACGCTAAAGAAAAGTAAATATTAGCAAAAATAAAATGAAGATTTTCCTTAAATGTGTAGAAACTTGTTATTAATTAAACTTTGATATTTTGATCATTGTACTTTATCAGTGTTAATTACCTTGGGGTTATTTTACTCTCGGTAATAATGGTCTATTGTTCCCTAAACAATTTGCCTGCAGTACTATGCCTCAGGCTCTATCCAGCCTCTGGTACACACGCCAACCTGGTGTTACCTTGAAACTTACACTTTATTCTTTTACCTGGTTTTTATGTTGGTGATGGACCCATGAGAAATTATTAGAAACTGATATTTTAAAATTCTGGTCTTTTCCAGTCACTAACTCTTTTCAAACCCTCTGATATTATCTTCTAGTGTTCTGTCAAGTGTGGCAAAGGTGTACGTCATCGAACTGTAAGGTGTACTAACCCAAGAAAGAAATGTGTCCTCTCCACCAGACCCAGGGAGGCTGAGGACTGTGAGGACTACTCAAAATGCTATGTGTGGAGAATGGGTGACTGGTCTAAGGTGAGCATCATTTTGTACATTCCCAGTAACAAGTTTCAGTGATGTCAGCATTGTCCCAGGAACTACAACCATAGATTATGCAGTTTAGGAGAGTTAGAGAGTTGAAATATAATAACAGTTCTGGACTATTATATACTTCAGTTCAAAATCTGCCTATCTGTGATCATGACCTTCATAGAATTAAATATCTAATATATTCATTCAATAAAGTACTAATAAACCCTACACTTAAAAATAAACTTCTGGCCATATCTTGGTGAAAATAGTCTAAAACACAAGTTTTCAGGGACACAAGTATTAAAAACAATTCTGCATTCAGCTCTGATATTATATACTTATGCTAATGAAATCTTCAATACTGTGGCTTAGATGAGACATAATGAGTGCTTTCTCTGTCTTTATTTTATAAATGGAAAAAAAATGTAGTAGTGCTGGGGCATAGTGAAGAGCTTTCAGAAATGATCTGAAGACTATTCTGGTAGAAATGTTTTCAATGTATAAAGCATTGTGGTTAGCCAGCATGCCCAGTGTTGCCACACATGATGTCCTTGACTCTTGAAATCTAAACTATTTTTTGTGATTTTTAGTGACTTTTTATGCTTTTCCTCTGTAACAAAAATTTGCATATTGTCATTGTATCTGAGTTCTCAGTAAACTGTACTCTCTTTCCATTACTTTCACATTGAAAAGTAACACTGGTACTCTCTGGGGGATGTTTTTGTAAACACTATAAATCTACCCTTGATTATAGCAGTAAGAAACATTCATCTCAATCTGTGCAGCATTTAACTTTGAACCATATAAGGAAACTTCACACTTGAGTGTAAACAGTATCAGGCAGCAGAGGATTCTGATTAACCACAGCTAATTTCTGTTATGTTCAGGATTTATATTTTCCCTAATTAGAAGGAAAAGAAATAGCTTTGCATGGTAAGGAAAGACTTTGGCACAAAGCAAGAAATTAGGAACACTTTGGATGTCCCTGTTGTGTAGAGAAGTAAATTGCTTGCTTACACCAATAAACAATAATAGTGTTTCAAGCAATATGTACCTTAACTCGGCATCCAACACTGAAAGGATAGTAAAAGATGGGGAAGTAGAGAAGGCACTAGCCGAAAAGGGAGGTAAGATCACCTGTTCCCCTTGTTCTATTATACGGAGTCATTTATTTCACCTAGTGAAATTCAAGACATTTTCTTTAAACAATTCCACCAAAGAAAAATTTCGAAAGCTGCTAGATGTGTTTTTCCAACTTTGGTGATAAACAGAATCATTGAAGGCATAGATACTTTTACCCTTCAATTAACTACAAAACCCAAGAGATTAACTGTAAAAAACAAAAGATCCAGATTTTATTGCAATATTTGAAATGAAATTGGAAGTTTATACAACTAGAAGCTTGTGGAAATGGATTAGCAATTCTTATTTGCATGACAAATACTGTTACTTTTGATTAATAAAACATGACTTTTTTGTGACCCCTAGTCAGATCTTAAGCAAAACCGAAATTAACTAGAGGGATCATGAAAAAACATTGATTGTGTTTATGTATGTATGCTAAGTTTGAAAAAAGTATATTTTTTATTTTACCACAATTGCATAGATAATTCTTAAATATACTAGAATTAGATTAATTTTAATTAGGTTTATTGTGTTATTATATTGAATGAAAAAATGGGAGACTCTGTTACTTATCTTTATTTTAAACCTCTTTACCTTTGTTAGCTTATTTGTTTCTTCCTCTGCTTATTTAGAAGATCTCCTGTGCTGTGGGGGTTTTTTTCTCTCCTTTTAGAAATTCTCTTCATAGGAATGTCTTGTCTTTTCATTAAAAACATTTTTCCTTCTTTACTTTGAGGTCTCAGCATCTCAAATTCAAACAACAATGTGCACAAATTAAAACCAGTGGCTCCATGTGAATTTTATTGATTTCACTCCTCCTTTTAAACGTCTAAGATACCACTTTCATGTTAAAATGAAGACCATCCCAAAACAATTACAGAGCAAAGGAATACTGTTGCGATTATTAAGTTTCAGTGATTAAAGTATTCAGGGACAGAAAAAAACACATAGATCTCTTATTTTTATCAGCTGTGTCCCAGAAATAGAAATAGCTACAAGATGTCCGCATTTGTGGCTGGATTTCTGTGTTCCTCTGAGGTCCATTAATCTGTCAACTTCACTCAAATTCAACTCATACTTTTAAACTACAAATATCAATACACCTAAGAGTACTCAAAATCGATCCTTGTGCTGGCTTTAATCAGAAATATTCTGTGTACTATCTACGAAATGTAGCACTGATACCCCACTTCTCTCTTGATAATATAGATGTATCCTGAGGTTGTCCCATTGCCTAAGGTCATTGATCATGACTGGGGAAAGGTAATGTCAGCTAAACGGGAGATAAGGATATAGCACGGGCTTCAAACTACTTTCACTCCATTTATTTCAGCCTGTGTGATTTCTAGCATATTATGTTTGGGATAGTTTTGTGAAAAAAGTGGAAGAATTTCTCTCAGCTTGAAAGAGAAAAAAGCAGATCCAGGTATGGTGAAAGGGGGAAATCTATGTTATAAAATTATAACCTCCAATTTCTAAATAGATGTAATCCAGGCTTCTTGAGCATCACTCACATTTTTTCACTGAGACTAGAAGCTTGTCAAAAAAAAAAAAAAGACACAGTGTTGCTGCTTTGCTCTGGCTTGGGTTAACTATTGACCCAGTTATATGTCACATTCTGACTATGTCTCTAATATAGATGTGGCCTTAAGATCCTTACTGGAAGAGAGAAGCTTGACCCAGCAGCATAAATCTATATTCACTCATTAAGCTGTCCTAGGTCTGGAACACTGAATTGAAAAATAACATAGTTCCTTGCGTTTCATATGATGACATATTTTCTCCCTGAACGTGACCTTTTTGCCTTTATTTGAACTTACAACTTCTGGTTTGTATTATTGAAGGTAAGCAGAAAAACAAATAAGAATATTGTTTTATCTACCTGTTACAATAAGTTTGGTCCTTAGGAAGCTTTAAAAGGATAACATTTCCATGTAGCACTTACAGTGGTTTATAACTGTCCAACTGAATTTTAATGATAAACCGGATACCTTAGAACTGCAAATAATTATTCTTGGTTTATTCTTAGATTTATGTCATACTCTATAATTCAAATTTATTGAGTCCTTTAAAATTATGGAAAATTCATAGCTTTGGCCACATATCAAATTATGACATTATTAATCAGTATTTGAACAGAGATTATGAGTATTTTGTGATGATGTAATGCTAGTAGCACAGTAAATCATTGGATGATTTACTTGTGTGGCTAGTTGGGTATATCTTTGTTTAGAAGAGGTGGATGTAAAGCTGACAGTACAATGAGTCATCTTTAACTTTTCCTGCAAAAGAAAAACACAACCATTTTCAGCATGTTTACGTGCATAGAAGAGGAATTAAATAGATGAAGAATCTAAAAACTAAGGCAAATCTTCCTAATAGGTAGAGGAAATATATTAAATACTGGTACATGCTTTCTAACTATAAAACTTGCATTTAAGTGAGTGAGAATTCTACTTATTTTGAAGTCATTCTCACAGTGAAGATTTTCTAGTTTCATTTAGTTATAAGTCTCAAAATGCTCCTTTACACTTCTTTTGGATTTTTTCTGCAAACAACATAGTGGCTGAAAAATGTATTGACAATTTAATAATTTATTTTAATAATTATGAAAGACATATGCCTGGATTTTTCTAGTAAAAATAATTTACTTGCCACAATTATTATTGATGTTATAAAAATCTACTTTATATATTGTACTTGATATATTGCATATTGATCTCTATTTTAACTATGGGACAATAAGTGTTCCTATTCCTAAATAGTCACCACTGTATTTAAAAAGAAACTCCTAAATAGAATATGTCAATCAATCAAGTGTACCAGCTCTTTAAGTATGCTTTACATGGCCTGGGGGTTTATCTCAGTGGTTAGAGTGCTCGCCTCACAAGCACAAGGCCCTGAGTTCGATCCCCAGTACCAAAAAAAAAAAAAAGTATGCTTTACATAATCAAACATTACGACCTTAAAGTGTCCCTACTTTAAATAATTATTAAATTAAGACAATTCAGACAAGTGCAAGATCAAAGAACCAAAAATTTCACAAAATATTACTGGAATACTTAAAAGAAGCCCAGAAAAGCATGTAGATTTATTATCCTATCATTTTGACCCTTACCTTTATCCAGATTGGCCAAAGGTCAATATTAAGGGGCATAACTGGTACCATTTCACATATCCCTGTAAATAATCTTTAATGTCTTATTTTTTCTTATAGTGTATTCTTATAGAGAAAATATATGTGACTTAGAAACACTCAATAAATTAAAAGGCTGTAAAATATAGGCTCATGGAGACTGTGGGTTTGACCTGTATTTTTTACACAGAATCTTGTCATTGCTTTAAGTTAATGTTGATGGTGGAGATTGTGAGTTATCACACAGGTAGGTACTAAAGAATAATTGCAAGCAACACTTATTTCCACTGAAGGAAAGCTCAATGAAACTGAAGGAAACTTCAGGATCTCATGCAATTAGGAATATTCTGAACTAAATGACTAGATAACACTGCGTGTGCATGTGTGTGTGTATGTGTGTGCGCACGTGCGCATGCACACGCATGCTCTGGTGATTGAAGCCAGCACCTCACACATGGTAAGCACATGCTCTACCACCAGCTCCACTCCCACTCCCAGATAATATCACCTTTTTAAATCATGCACTCTGCAGTCTAGTGTGTTTTGCGCTGTCAAAAGGACGAAAAACATTAGATCCAAACATTCCAAAGTGGTTTTGGCTACACTGTGGTCAGGGTAGGACTTTAACTTTATGGATTCCCACAGGCCTGAACTGACCAGCGCTAGCGTATTCCTGACCCCAATTAGAAGCAGCTTGCAAGTAGTCCCAGAATCCACATGAGTCTGTGTATAGCTTCTTAATCTTAATACAACTAAATGCAGGGGGCTGTTACAGCTTAGAGAAAAGCTAAATCACTTGTAAAAAAGTTAAGAAAATATTTAGCAGCCACCGCAAATAACCAAATTAAATTCCTGTTTAGAATGTAAAAATAGAAAATGTTAGAAATATTTGTAAAGCTAAAGGGGGAAAAGCTGGGTTTGATTAGAGGGAAATGAGGACGAGGGGGTGTTAAAGTGTTGAAGACTCCCCGGTGAGTTTTCTGGCCCGAGCAACTTGAGTGAACATGAGACAGGAAACTCTCCATAAATGAGCAGTGCTGGTGTTAAAGAAAAATAAGCAAATACTCTTTGCTATGCAACTTTTCAGATTCTTTAGCATTCTGTACTTGGTAGATGCAAAAAGAACACAAATTATCTCTCTCTCTCTCTTCTTATATTTTTTATACCAAAGTTCACTTTTGCAGAGGCTATTGCAGGATATAGCAGGTTTCATATTTAGCACAATAAAGTGTGAATAACCTCACATTAGATTACTCATATTTCAAAGGCTAGTTATATAATTTTTTCTAGCTGAGAAAATTTGTAGATTAAAACCATATTGAAATTATCTGTAACTTGGAGAACCATCTTAAAAACTGGGTTAAGGTATTTATTCAGAATTATTTTCTAATTGTGTCTATGAGTCTATTGATATTTGAAGAAGATAGTTGCTTATAATTATTATAGTTATAAATAATCACATAAGACAAGAAAATTGAGCATATTTATTCCTTAAATATTCAACTGTCATTCTTAAAGCTACCATTGTCAGATCAAACAGTTAATTTAAGAAATCAGAATTGTGGGCTGAGTTTTACAGCATTTGAATACTATCCAGCTTTATCTGGGACAAAAAAAAAATTTGTAAACCACTTATGCAGTATTTCCATTAACTAGTCCTATAAATCATGATATATTCAAAGTATGATATATGCAGTCTAAATATTGTAGCTTTAAAAAATTCATTTGTGGATAAATACATGATGATGAGAAAATTTCTCCAAGTCCTACTATTAAGTAGTAAATAACATGCACTTGGATTATATAGTGTCAACAAAGGTGATGTACATATGACCTTTACACAGCTATATTAAAATTTTTCTGCAATGATGTATGAAGAACGATTTATTTGAACTATATGGGAGGAAAAGAACTTTGATCCTTCTAATTCTACCATATTTATGTATTAATTATAACTTTTCAACTTAACAGTTTCTATCTGAAATTTAAATACTTTTAAAGTCCTTATGTCTTTTCAGTCCTTAATATTGAGAATAACTGATGTCATGGACATGGGGAGATGTGAGACTCCTACAGAGTTTCTAAGGAGGAGTAAGGCCCTGGGATTACAAGAGGTGAGACGGCTCAGTGTATGACATTAGATAGCTCGCTTTCACTTCTGGATCTTTTGTTCAGACAAGCTAATGAACCCAAATGAAATAATCTACAGAAAGTTGTTAGCAGCGGGTCCTATGTACAGTAACTACAATAGAAATGCCTTCTATTACAGCGTCAGGCCTGGGGGCAGAATGGTTGAGTTTAAGAAATTTTTGTTAAATTCAAATGAGTGGAACTGGATTTGATTGGGGGAAGATGAGGAAGAGGGAGGTGTTAAGGTGTTGAAGACTCGCAGGTTACTTTTCTAGCCCAAGCAACTTGAGTGAGCATGAGAAGAGAAGAAACCCTCCAGGAAGATTAAGTTTGAAGGGGAAATTTGAATCTGTTTTGGACTATGTTTCATGTGTTCATAAAAAATTTAAAAACTGATGTCTTGCAGGCAGACCAAGTAAAGTTATAGGATGGAAATATAAATTTTGGAATCATCAGTATTTAGATGTTTAAATTTTCAAAGCTTAAGTATGGCTGGAGAGGGAGTACAGCCTGAGAACAAACAATGCTGTCTTGAGAAACTCCCACTGTAAAAGGCGTATGTGAGATGAGCTAGCTGCCAGCAAAGGGAACTGAGGAACCATTATTCAGAGAAACAGGAGGGAAATCCTCAGAAACAAGAGGAGAAAGATACACAAGACAGTTCAACAAGAGGGAAAGGGATTCGGGAGGCCTCACGTCTTTAGTCTCAACTTAGTCTTCCCCTGTAAAAGTGCCAGTGCAATCCCAACAGCTGCTCAAATTTTCTGTATTTAAAGCCAAATTCTTCATTTTATTTTCTGAAACTATAGCACACTCCCAATTTTTTAATGAAAAATGCCAATATTATCTCCCTAGCTACCCAGGCTAGAGGTCATCCTTGGCACTTATTGTTCCGTATACAAGTAAGGCCCCACCGCGGTTGCTCTTTACTTCCGATATAGTACCACAGTTCCCTCTTAATTTTTGGCCAGGGTTAGGGTAACACCTTTCTTACCCCAGCACTTCTTCTCTTTCAGATCTATCCATTCCCAAAAGATTGCTTCATTATTTTTGTTGCCTAGATGCTTACAGAGAATTCCTATTGACCACATTTTCAACTCCCACACACACTCTGGCATTCAGAGCTTCCCGGAGTCTAACTTAACCTACCTGTTCAGATTGGTGTCGTCATTTTCATCAAGTCAACTGTCTCCACTAAGCTCAGCATAAGGAATTTTTAATTCAGAAATCCTTATGTCTTTGTAGAGTTCTCCTTGTCTAGAACACGTTTCTTCCAGCTAGCCAAGCCCTGAAGCACCACCTCAAATGCCTAAGTTGTCAAAGGGATTACTCAATAAATGAAGTCTCAGAACTCCTTGAACAAATTGACTGTATTTTCTCAAGTATATATGTGTTATCTTATATTGTTGCTGTTTTCACAAGAGTATCTGAACTTATAAATATCTACAAATAGGAAGACTATAGTAGTATATATAAGAAATACTTAGTGAAAAACTCCAAAAATAGTAAATAATAGTAATGATACTATATTGAGAATCTGTGCAATGTTTCTGAATATTATAAAAAGTTTTTGTCATTTTATCATAGCATATGATATTTACTGTTGGTTTTGAGATTTTTTTTTTTAACCATATTTAATTAGACTTTGTGACAGCAATTTTAGTAGTGATAGCTCCTGAATTTTAGCAGTTGCATTTTTGGCATCTATTGGTTATAAGCGTTATATTTGTTGATGTAATACGTTATTTTTTTTAAAGTCCAAACAGTGCATTCTTTTGGGAAAAGAAAGTTTAATGATTAAATGATGGATGTTTTTATCAGGCAAACAAAACATGTACGTTAGAGCTGTGCATTCTATTGCTTTTCTTCTGTGGCACAGTCTACTTGATTTTTCTCACTCCAGTTCTATGACAGCTAACATATTTCATATATTTTAATGACAAAAAATTAGTAACTAAACATATCTTTCAGGAAAACTAATCGATATAATTTTATATAGCTGCATGACTCCCCTCACCTTTTTCTATGTGGTAACTCAAACCACTTGCCAATATAGTTTCAAAAGTAAATCTACAGTTATTTGAATATCGTGACATTTAAACCAAAAAAAAAAACCTTCTTAAGGTTGAATTTTAAGGAAGCTAGCAAACTTGTTTAGTATTCTCTTCAATCCATTTGGAGGGAGTATCAACCATCAAGTTAGATTACAATTATCAAACCTATCAGGAAAATAGCAAATAGAATCAATGGACTCTAGGTCACCTACGAATTTTCTCTTTGAATTGACAAGTATGTACATAGTTTATTTCCACTTGGGCCAAGTTAAAGGTAGCTATATGATACTCTATATGGTATTTTTAAATCAGTGTTTTATTTATTAAAGCAAAAAAAATTTTTAAATCATACACTTCTTTTACTTAGCCACAAAAGAATGTGACCCATTTTGACATAGACTTGTTAGACTATACTTGGGCAGTATTTTATCTGAAAAAGAAATTTAATCACTAGTATGCCAAAAAGATATGAGAGGAAGGTGTTTCACTAGAGTGACTATATTAAAATAGGAATGTCTTGATTTCTATACTTTTTTTTTTTTTTACTGTGGTAGGGAGTGTTTTGTGGCGCGAATCCTGGCAGAATCACAAATGCATCCAAGACTTTATGTTTATTAAAATAATGTAAAATGTAGTGTAAAATGTAAATTTCTTTCTTTCTCTCATTGTTGCACTGATCAGTGTACCATTTTGACATAAAAAGTATTTTGATTATTTTGACAATCATCCTACAACATACTCAGTTCTCTATAAATCATGAATAAGCTGATTTTGTAACACACATTTCCTTCATTTACTATAAATATATGCAAGCATTTTCATTAAAGATGAGTTTTAACTTTCAAACAAAACAAAACAAGAAGTAATTACACACAGTGAGACACAGAGAGAGAGAGAGAGAGAGGGAAGGAGAGAGAGCACCTTCAAACGTTTGACCTCTAAGAATGAATTCAATTCCAAAGACTCATGTGTTAAATAAGGGAAATGAACTATTTTAGAAAGATGCTGAAACACTGACCAAAATAAATATCAAATCTTAAAAAAAAAAAAAAACTAACTTTTGTTCTTTAGTGTTGTTCAGATTCATTTTATTAAAAAGTTGAAAGACAGAACTGCCAAACATATACATAAATGACTAGGAATGCTGTGCTAATAATTTCCAGGAGAAGTCATCGTTCAGTTTCCTTATGAGGTGCACTCTCCACTGAATGCTCCTTCACTCTCATTAAGCCACTTTGGAATAATCCATTTATTAACAAAGATAAATGATCAGAGTCGATGCTGTTCACCTAGTTACAGATTAGCCCTTATATCATTACAGATGATATCGGGTACTGTGAGATCATCTATTATATTGTTGAGGGGGAAAAAAATTGAACGCCGCCAGTGACAATTTTCTTTTAATTTAGGAATTCCTATTTCTTGCAGAGGCCAGCTGGAAATGAGTAAAGCATTACCGAGCCTTCCTTCGCTGTTGGCCAGGAGAATACACATTCTCTCCAAAATATATATCTTTGGCACAGTGTAGAAGTGAGGGATCTTGGGTAATCTCTGTGCTGGCCAAGGGGGAGAATTATTATTTTTAACCCCTAAATACACTGAAGTGTTTGTTTTTCCTTCTTAAGGAATTAAGAAGATAGGCCCATGCTGGTTTAGATACAGTTTTATAATCTAACAAAAGTTTAAATAGATACCTTAGAGTGATATTTTTACTACTGGGTTTTCTGTCTCTTTGGTAAAGTCTTTAAGGTGACATTTTATAGTATTTACAGAGTTTCACAGTTTCTTTAGGATTATATTTAACATGCACAACTCTCAAACTAGTTGATTATATAAACTAAATCTATAAATTTATAACATAATTTTCCATACAGTCCACAAATCTAAGTAATCGAAAATATTTAGACTGACAAGTAACTAACTAGCACCAAATTGGTGTCTGTGTGACTTTTCTGAAGTCCAGAATTGAAAAGTAAAATCTAATGTTTAACCAATAGTTTTAAAGTTTTTTGTTTTACTATAGAATCCCAATAGCTCAGATATGGAACTCTTGTTTCAGACCCATGTTCAAAATTATATACTACTTCAGATTATAATTTAATACACAAATATATTTCCTATAATCATGGTTGTTAGATAAGAATATTTAGTTATTCAATAAATATGGTATCAAGATGACATGATTAAAGTAAAATCTCAAATAGCCAGTTTAGGAAAAAATTTATTCTAACATTAAAATACTTATTGCTTTTTCTTTTGGGGCTATTTTGGGACAAGAATCGTCATACACTTTAATTCTAGGGCAAGATTGTATTTTATATACTTCTCCCTTTTACATTCACTTGGAGAAACATTAAGAAATCTTTTACACTAGAATAATTATAAGACATAATTCATAATGTCATAATTTAAGTATAGCTTTCTGTGCAAGATAAATACATAAATATAGACTAATTGTTGACTTCTAACTACACAGCAAGAGTGTAAGACATTAGCATGCAAATACTGTAGATCTAGTGGATCTCAGAATCCATTCAGGGTAGCAACAACAAAAAAATCAGAGATCATTCCAAAAAAGGAATGTTTCCTCTCTAAAGAGGAGAGGTCATTCCAAATATCCCATTTTTAAAAGGTTCCCACAAGACAAGGATGTCCACTCTCACCACTCTTATTCAATATACTTCTGGAAACATTAGCCAGAGCAATTAGACAAGAGAATGAAATAAAATAAATAAGGATAGGAAAGGAAGAAGTTAAATTATCACTATTTGCAGGTGACGTGATACTCTATATAGAAGACCGCAAAAACTTCACCAAAAGACTTCTAGATTTAATAACCAAATTCAGCAGCATAGCTGGATACAAAGTCAACACTCAAAAATCAGTACCATTCCTGTACACAAATAACAGACTCACTGAGAGAGAAATTAGGGAAACAACACTTTTCACAATAGCATCCAAAAAAATGAAGTACCTAAGAATCGATCTAACGAAGTAAAAGCTCTATACATCGAAAACTGCAGTACTTTGAAAAAGGAGATTGAAGAAGATATCAGAAAATGGAAAGATATCCCTTGTTCTTGGGTGGGAAGAACCAATGTACTGAAAATGGCCATACTCCCAAAACTGTTATACAGATTTAATGCAATCTCAATTAAAATACCTCACAGAATTAGAGAAAACAATCCTAAAATTCATTTGGAACCAAAAAGTTCCCAAATGAAATTAAGTTGTCCAGAAGTACATTGGCAGTGTTCTTCAGTGAATTTGATGGAGACATAAGAATGATTGGATGATACAAGGAACCATTATGGAAATTTGTACATGATTCATATCAATTTTCAATGACAGAAAATGTTATACTTTATAAAAGTAGATTCAAGTTGTCCTATGCATAAGTCTTGAAGAACCTACTGAAATCATGGGAGGCTACTCTCTTCCTTCATTTGAGCACTGTCTAAATTTGTAGGTGACTGTTTATTGGTGCTTGTATAGCCCCTTTTCTTTGAGTTAAACATGTTTTACTTATTTAGATGCATTTCAGAGCGTGTTTGCTATCATTCGCTGGTTTTTATTGAAAACCTACTAAGCATAATTGTATTCAGAGAAACTATGGGGAAAATTCAAGTCGATTATTTTAAAAATATGTGGATTCTTATTAAATATGTAAGTATATTTTAAAAGAATATTTCTTATAAAATATTGAAAATTTACAACAGAGTACACTCATAACTTTATGTACGACTTGGTTCCTCAAAAATTTATGCTATCTACTTGTATCATAATTTAGGACTAATTTTCCTCAATTCCTAAAATGCATCAGACTAGAATTGAAAAACTTTAATTTCCTCAGGGCACAGTTATTCAACAGCATATACTCACTGCTTCAGAACATACCGAAAGTATGATACCAATGATTGTTTCAAGTTAAATGGCCCTTCCTTGAACACCTTCTATAACATGTTTACATATTTTTTAAGATACTAAACTGAGATTTTAGCAATACGGTACTTTCTAGTAATTCCATAAATAATACTATATAAAGAGTGAAATTTCCATGCCCAATTTCTTGCTGCAATTTAACTTCTTCAGTGTCTTGCCATTCATTGACTTTTTGAAATAGAGCAAAGGATAATGCAAGTTCCTTTGACCAAGAAATGGATATCATAACTTCATAGCTTTTTTTTTTTTTTTTAAAGTGCTGGGGCTTGAACTCAGGGCCTTGTGCTTGCAAGGCGAGCACTCTAACCACTGGGCTAAATCCCCAGCTTTCTATTTAAAGATTGTTTCACCTACCCCCTTTGTTTTTATGATAATGTCACACTTAAGAATTTGCTTAGAAGTTTTGAATGTATTTTCGTTTTTTGTAAATTTTGTTTTCCTCCCACTTGTTTATTGCTTTAAACCAATGTATAAATTTCCCAAGTTATTCTGGCATTATAGCCTGTCTTTCTCAGTACTGGTAAACCCTTTCCTCTCAGTGCTATCATCTAATTTAGAAAAAATAACTTCCCAAAGGTTTACATTGGTATCTATTACTAGATTGTCCTGATCATTTAAAAAAAAATCTCAGTTAATAAAATTCTACTCCATATTTCTACAGTTGTTAACATTTCTTATTCTTCTTCAGATAAATCCCTTTCTGTTAGTTTATTTTCACAAAATCTTTTTTAGGTAAAATCAAGTCAATCAGTTTTTATTAGCTAGCATAAAAATGACAGACAGAAAACAGACATTTAAATAATGGAGGTAGATATAAAGTTTAATAATGTATATCTTCTTTTAAAAGAAGGTAAATTTTTCTTGTGACCAAGTTGATTTTCTAATGCTTGTATTTGTGGTTCTCATTTTCCAAACTATTTTTCTGATCATTTCTATTTATATAAATTATTGAACAAATTTCTTTCATCATGTTTACTGTTTAACATGCAAGACATACTAAAATATAATGCAATATAGCCTTAGAAATTGTCACTAATATCCTAAGTCAAGAGATTTTATTCCATTATTAGATAAATCGATGATGAAAGTATCTAAATACATTATGTACATATAATTGAGTACAGGGCAGGTCAAAATTGTTTTAGATAGACTGAAATGAACATCACAAAGTCAATGAAACATTTTATCTTCAGAGAATTTAGGACTTATTTTTTGATGGTAAAGAGTGATTACTAACATCAGTTTTCTTTGTGCCTTGCTATTGCTGTCAAAAAATCTGTTTTACTCAAACATCATTGTGAGCAGTTTGCTAAGCTCTTTGACTCTGTCCTGAAAATTACTGCTTCCTTTTAACCCTAGTAAACCTGGGCTGTCGTAATTGGCCTGCCTATAAGAATGAAAGGCTCTTCATTCTTGGAATCAATTTATGAAGTACTTTGTTTCAAAGGTCCATCAGAACAATATTTAGCTATTTAGGAAACAGTGTTTTTGAAACAACCCAAGGTTCTCTTTCTAAAATACTCCAGTCAATGAGTTATCCTTGTAAAAGAAATATCAGGGGTTTATTATCCAGTACACGTTGTGTTTCTCTACCAGGTGTTGGTAAATTGATGTTGATGTTTCATCGTTTTGGCTTTTCATGGAATGCGGTAGTGTTACCTTGTTTCAAATATATTTTAAATTTACTTGACACATGTGTGAAGATGAAATTTAAAATTTATTAGAAAGGAAAACTGTGAGAAAGGAGAAGACAGTAAAGAGAAGACAGAGGTTGAAATTGATCCAAGATCTAAAGAAACACTGACTTCACATTCCCTTGATGCTTTCACTGTTCTTATTAAACAATTTGAATATCATAACACACAATGTACAGATAAAATATATACAGCACACACAGTAGAAAGAACTATAATCTACACATTATTAATGAAAAATATATAGTGTGCATAGCAGAATGAACATGATATTTGGAATCAAAAGAATTGCATTTGAGGATTTTCTCTCATTTTTATGGGACAAGTCTTTCTCACCTTCTCCATGAATCCTTCCCTGGTCGTACCATTTGAATTACAAAATCTCTTGATCCAAACTTTACCATTCTCTTTATCCTTTTTAGTTTTCTCTATTGCAAAGGCTTTCAGAAGTCATACTGCCTGTTTCCTTTGATCACAAACCTGCAAACCGTGGCTTTTTAATGCAATTGATTACTTAAATATTAAATAATCACCTAAAAGTGTGTGAAATTGCCCAACCCCCACAGTAGCTAGAAATCTGCTTCTAAGTCTGTCAATTGTTTGTTTGTTCATAAAGTTTTATTGAATAAATTTTGAGAATCATAGTGATAGTATAAACAATCTCTGCTGCTTTTATTTTCTGCACAGGACTCTGAACATAGTGGGTAATCAGTAAATATTTGAAAACCCAATAAATGATGGAGTATTCAGAGACATTCCAGTAAATTACTATTTTGAGATTTTTTGACAGAAATTATGTCATACCACTGTTGGGTGACATAGTGAATAGGATTAGCCTTTACTCTTGGGTAGTTTCCCAAGCTAAAAACTTCCACACTGTAATATAATATATAATAATGAATTATTTGGAATTTTTACTTCCATAGTCACTAGACCAGAATCGGTGGTTATGATGCATGGCAATGCCTTGTTTAAAACAAAGGAAATGTAATTCCCAGGTATATTACTTGCTAGAGGTAATATTAAAAGCCAGGTACACTAATTTTGGGGCCAATTATTTTGGCTTTTTTAAAAAAGTATGGTTTTAAATCATGATATCATTTATTTAGTATTGTTTGTTTGTTTTAATTCAGACTACTAGATTCTATGCGAATTCACTGACTGTGAAATTGTATGCCTAAAATATATTTTTTAAAAACTCTCTACATATGGTTCTGAAGTGTAGTCTCAGTATATGGGTCAATCACAAATATTGCATAAATGTGCATAGGTAGTTGGGATAATGGGGAAGCCTTCATGGAGGTGATGAGTTTGAGATTGTGTTTTTAACATAGACAAGCCCTTTTAGAAAGAGTACTACACACACAACTGTAAAAGTGGGAAAAGAAATTGCACTGGCATGATTAGTTTATAATAGAACATGTAGTTTTTAATAAGAAGGTAGATAAATGGTAGTCCAAAGATACTGGCATACTGAGCTTTCTCTTATAGGCTCTGTGAACTGAATAACCAATGATTTTTGTCTGAGGAGGGTCTATGTGTAAATAAATTTTGAAAATTATGTACTAAGTTAATGTGGTATTCACTAGAAGACAGGGAACTGAAGACAATTTAAGTAATAGACTAGGCTTGAGGGTAATAAGGATTTGTATAAAATTCTTGTTAGGCAAATGAAAATAAAAGATGAACCTGTTATGATCATGAAGGAGGAAATAATAACAAAGAGAATATAATCTTAACAAACATTTGTAAAGTAACAAGAAAATATAATCACTAAAATATCTTATAGTCTGTATATTTAGCAGATTGCCATTGGAAAACATTTACCAATTTTCCCTTAGAATAGCATGTACTAAGATTTTACTTGAATGGTTCTAAATGAACTAATGAACCTCCTTGGCAAAATAGGGCTAAATCTTTTTCAGACAGAAAATAATGGTACTGTAAAATAATAGTAGTGTCTTAGTCAAATTAGCATACTTTATTTGTATCACAAATTAAATCTAATGATATATGGAACCAAAAATGTTCTCTATAGAAGACTTTTGAATATCAAAAATGCTTCTTGCCAAAATAAATATCTTATGATTGAATGTAAACTGCACTTAGCTGAAGAGCAAAGAATCCATTTTATTAGAAATTCAGTTTAGATATATGGGGAACCAAGAAACCTCTCTATAAAAGACTGTCATACATCAAATATGCTTCTTGCCAAAACAAATATCCTACAATCAAATATAAACTGCATTTAGCTAAAAAGCAAGGAATCCACTAAAAGTGCATTTCATTAGAGAAATCCAGGTTTTGAATATTTTTATCAGCATAACAGTGGATGTCATCTAATCTGCCAAGAAAGAGCAATTATTTCAGTAATATATCAAGTTGATAAATATATCAGATATTGATAAATGTGTATTGTTGCTATACTTTTTAAGGCCAGAACAGTTAAAAGGGCTGAGTAGATTTGAAAGACTTTAACAAGGATTTAGCTTCACAATTGGTAATATGCTACTGTGAATATCAGCGACTGTATTAAAGAATAATAAATTGATTATTTGTTACAAACCATGTATTAGACCTGAAAAACTGTCTGACCAAGCAGAGCAGTGTCATTCATTCTCTTTCCCTTCAAGTCATACACTCAACATCCTTTCCTTCTTTAGTCTTCAGTTTCCTGCATTGCCCCAAGTTCTGCTCTAGGGCAGCCAGAGGTTCTCAACAGAATTTTACCCAAGTTAAGAACATCAGTGTTAATCTTTATGACTGTTTTGCATCAACTTTGGATGGTGTTGCATATAAAGAAGGTGGCTCACAGCCCAGGAAAGGGAAAGAGCAGAAGACATTTTAATGAAACTTCTGTTTCCCTTAGTGCTCAGTTACCTGTGGCAAAGGAATGCAGTCCCGCGTAATCCAGTGCATGCATAAGATCACAGGAAGACATGGAAATGAATGTTTTTCTTCAGAAAAACCTGCAGCATACAGGCCATGCCACCTTCAGCCTTGCAATGAGAAGATTAATGTGAATACAATAACATCACCCAGACTGGGTAAGCAGACCAAAATGTAGATGATTTTAGAAAAAGAAATGCTTATAGCTTTTTCTATTTTGTATATCACTTTAAAGCATGAGAATGGAAAAGCCATGCTAATTACATAGCTCTAAGTTCCATCTATTTAAATATGATTTAGTCTAAATGACCTTGTGGGTAAGAAAATCCTAAACAGCTCTGATTCCTGATGCTGTCTACTGAGAGCCAGATCCAGGAAATATTAGCTTTGGGTACATGACACCAGAAGTCACCTTATAAAGGGTTATGGATGCAACCAAGTGTCAGACCAGTCTCGTGATAGAATGATCATTTAAAATAATGTCTGTGGAAAGGTGAGGTTGTAGTAAAGCCTCCCATCTCCTGTGGTTAGTAGACTTCCATGTGATCCTAGATATGAATTATCTTTTGGAGAGAGAGAATGAAGAATGGGTGTGAATATAGACTATAAGACAAAAAGTACTTTGATGGTCATCTTGGAGGACAAAATAATAAATTTTAAAATTCTATTAGTATTTTGATATTTATATAGTTTTATGTTATAAAATGCTTTCATACTTAGTCTCAATTTCTGTTATTTGATCTAAACTATCGCCAGAAAGTAGACGTAGTATTTTAGGTAGATGTAGCCAGTGCATGCCAAATAAATAGTAATGAATGAACTCAGCTTTATTTCTGTGACTAGTGGCTTTTCGCAGCCTCCTACCTGTTGCCAGTGGGTTAATTTATGTTTTGCATCTTTAGTTTTAGCCTGTATATATAATCTACAGGAGAACAGTTTTAATCATACAGAATAATATTGCCAGAATGCAAAGAGCTAAATTATCACATATACTTTTTGAGGCATAAGAGTCAGTGAAATGGAAAAGTTTGGTTCCTCATGGAAATATGAAAACCTCTTTTCCAAGCCAAATAATTAACATTTCTAAGAAATAATCAATGTACATAGAATAAGACCAATTATGACAAAATTTAGCAATCCTAAAGCAGATGCCCCTGATCCATGTATTCAATAACAACATAATCCCTTTTCTCTAGTAATTACTTGAAGTCCTTGAAGTATCATTTGGCAGAGAATAATGGATTAAGAGAAAAATGTCATTAAAATTGCATTTTCAGTCTTTATTATTTATTGAAGGTATACCCAAATCACATAAGTACAATGGTTGGGAATTTTAAAAGTAAAATAATGAGCTGAATAGTGATAAAAGAAATGCAACAAGAATGACTCAATATACATACTAGAATATACTACTTTTAAAAAAAACCAAAGTCAAATCTGCATGACAAATTTCTATCTCTGAGTCTCATTTCTAACACGTTATTGCTCTGCATTTCAATGACTTGTGATGACCAGCTTTGATTTTTACATACTTGCTGTGCAAGAATCTAGGAATGTGAAATAAGTCTGAACATATTTTCATTTTGCCTTTTCTTTGTAATTTTATTTATAGCAATATGGATCAATTTGCATTTCCATAAAGGTGGATATATTGAGTACATTTTTTCTTTTTTAATCTTCTCCATCAAAATGCAAAAGAAGACCAACCAAAAGGTGTAAAATCAAAGCTTAGAAGTATCGCACATTGAATCTAACTTTAGTAAGCTTTAAAATGTTCCTAAGTGTCTTAGACACTTTCTTGTCTTTGAGACATAATATGCGACATCCACAAATTAAAGGAAGAAAGCTTTATGTTGGTTCTCAGTTTGTATAAGTTCAGTCTGTACTCAGGTGGCACCAAAGCAGGAAGACATGGCAGAGCAGAAGAGCAGCAGAGCAGAGGAGAAGCTGCTCACATCATGGTGGCTGGGAAGCAGAAAATATAAAAGAAGAAGCTGGAGAGGGAGATAAACCCTTGTCGGCCTTGCACCCTGACACCTACCTCTTCTAACCAGACTCCACCTCCAAACAGCAAACCAGCTATATGTCCCATAATCCGGTCACCTTCCCAAAGTCCCAACTATGAGCATAAGAGGCTCTAGGGAAACATCTAGATATAAATCGTAGCATTTTGCCCCTGGCCTCAAAAGACTCATGAACATCATTTCATGTAAGATGCATTTAATCCATCATCTCTAAGAGTTGCCAAAATCCTAACAGGTTTAGCACTGCTGAAAATTCCAAGCCAAAGTCTCCTCTGAGACTTAAAACAAACTCTTACCTGTGCTTCCCTGTAAAAATCAAAAGAAAGTTAAGCACTGCCAATATACAATGGCACGGGGTAGATATTTCTATTCCAAAAAAGGGAGGATGACGAGGGGTACATACCAGTAAAACCAAAGGAAGGCAAACATTAAAACCTGTAGTTCCATGTCCAGCACCCATGACAAGCTGTGATGAGATATGAACTCCAAAGGATCTAGGTGGCCCCAACTCTACAGCATTGCTGGTATTTGTAAATCTCATGGCTTCTTTTTTGGACTGATTTTGCTCACTCCTTGTGGCTTTCCTCAGGTGTTTCTGGCTTCTTCATCTTTCTGGGGTCTCCACTGTAGTTTCAGCTTTGCCCACTTCATTCATTTCCCTTCACTTAACTCACATCTTCTCTCAGACACTGCCCTCTCAGAGGCACACTGCCTGACCTCCCAAGCCTTGTGAAATCTGGATGGCAGCTTTCCTTGCCCCACAACTCATGCATTCTGCATGCCTGTGCAACCAGCACCATGTGGATGATACCAAGGTCTGCTGACAGCTGAAGCAGGAGCCAGACCCCCTTGAATCATGGCTGTACTGGCCTCTGAGTGCCTAGATGACCAAGCACTGTAAATTGGATACTGGGGCATCGAAACCCTAGGCTGTCATTCTCCTTCTCAAACAGGGTATTCCCCGAGACTCTCTTCTTAATGCCAAATCTTTCACCTTTGCCACTGTGAGTCTGCAGAGAGACAAACTAGAAAGGGGGCTTGCTGGTTTTTGTGATGCCTTCAAACCATCTTTTCTATTGTCCTGTGGTAAGGTCTTTGATTTATTTTTAATGTTAATCTTTAGCAACCAAACACTCCTCTGCTTCATCTTTTCTGGAGCTTTCTTTGTGGCAAAACTGAAAACTTTTTAAATGGGCTTTTTGCTCCTCTTTCTCACAGTATATTTAACTAAAAGCAACAAGCATTAACCATGTTACAGACTGAATGTTGTACTGCCTTTAAACTTTTTCCTCTAGATTAAATAGTCTGCTGTCTTCAATCTCGCTCTCCCACAAAATCTCAGAAGATGAGCAAAATGTATACACATTTTCTTCCAAAGCATAACACATTGCCTAGTGTTCGACTGCCAATGGAGTCCTTGTTCCCACCTGAAACCTCATGAAGTTAGTCTATCAGCATTCTGGTCTTTTGAGCTCTGACCAGAATCTCCCTTAAGCTACACCTATGGCAGGCATTCAATAGTTTCTTCAGCTGGCATCTCCAAATGTTTCCAAACTCCTCCCTCAAACCAGGTCCAAAGATTTCTCAACCACACAGTCAGGTAACAGTCACAGCAATGACCCCAGTTCTCTGGCACCCAAATCCATCTTGGTTACTTTCTTCCTCACTTGTACAAAACACCTAACATCCACAATTTAAAGGAGGAGAGGTTTATTTTGGTACAATTTGTAGAGGTTTCAGTCCATAGTCAGCTGCTCCGTGGCAGGATGGCTTGGCAGAGGGATGTAGCAGAAGGGAAGCTGTTTATATCATGCACTGGGGAAGCAGACAGTCAAGAAAGAGCAGAGAAGGGAGATATAACCTTCTAGATCATGTCCCCAGTGACGCGCCTCTTCTGACCAGGGCCCACCTCCCAAAGCAAGTCGGCTCTAATGGCCTATAATGCAGTGACCTTCCAAAGGTCCCACCTATGATTACAAGCAGCTCTAGGGGAACATCTAGATATAAAACCCAACAATAAATAAGAATACAGTTTATTCACTTTATTCCTGGATTACTGTGTATGTATATGTGTCTTTGTTTTTTAAATTCCAAAAGGTTATACAAATGAGCCAAAACGAGTGTACAGAATAATTCCACTTGAATCACTGAAATCTGTTTCTGCTAATGACAGCTATGCTACCTGTAGGTGTTCGAATTCTTATGCTCTGTTTCACAGCTGCTCTGACCTTCAAGTGCCTGGGAGATCAGTGGCCAGTGTACTGCCGAGTGATACGGGAGAAGAATCTGTGTCAGGACATGCGATGGTACCAACGCTGCTGTGAGACATGCAGGGACTTCTATGCCCAAAAACTACAGCAGAAGAGCTGACCTCTGGCATGCTGGCTGGCTGGCTCACAGCTCTTCGCAATTACATTATTTATAAACACACACACTAGCATGTTTTTCAGACCAAATATTATCAGATTACATATAATTTAATCAAATTAATTTATTTTTTGCCTGTCAAACATCCAATGTGGTGTTTTGGTTATACAGACATTTTGATTTATACTATAAGGCTTCATAAATAATTTTATATGAATGACTAAGTTGGATCTAGTAACCTAATAACAATGAAAAGAAAAAATATCATTAGACTTTTTTGAGGATTTAAGTTAGGGCTGTCTCTAAGGTGCTACTTTTTCTCCACCAATATCATTGTGTTATCCAGTACATATACTACCTTAGCATTATAGTTTAGCTATATATGGAAAAATATCATGGGTTTGTGTTATTTTGTTTTTGGGTGTCCTGCTGCAGAATTAGCCCATTTTCTGTAATCTGCAGGAGATGTGTAAACATAACAAACCTCATAGTGTTGAACAGGTTTTTAGAGAATGTATTATGAATTTGGTAAAGATTTAGAGACATCCATGGAAAAATTCTACTGTAATTTTGACCTTGTTTGAATAATTAAAAAGTCAAGCAAAGACTTTGCTCATGTTCACGAACATGTACTTGAACACAAGTATTGTAACAATGAAACACTGTAATGATTGACACTGAATCGCCATGGCACTGTTGATAGAGCGTAGAGAAACTGTTATAGAAATGGTAACATCCTACAAAAATGTGTATTCTTTTAACATGTTGTCACTAGATTTTAGTGCTTTAAATATTTTGAACAAAGAAAACATTGATACATCATCCATTTTCTTGTACCTTTTTAGCAGATTTATGAAAGAGTATAGTACATAAATTCACAAATCATAAAACTACTAAATATTTTTAAGCCTTTTCCCTAGGAACAGGGAAAAACAAAAAGCATATAATACTGTGGTAGTTTCATTGTGTTACTTTCCTTTTAAAAATTAAGCAGTTTTACAGTTCTATGAAACATTCAAAAGCCAGTTTAAATTTTTCCTGTGAGAAAATATTGTACATGATTCACATGATTTCTTAGATTTTTTTCAATAAAAGATGTGAATCTTCCTTTTGGGAGATATTTCTTCACAGATTTCTCACATTTCCACATGTTTGGCAAAAAAGGCGCTGTCTACTTTTGTTCTGAAGTGTCTTCTAAAGGATGTTTATATAGTGAACCACCGTGGAAAAGAATGTCTCTCTGAAACAGAGAGCAAAGGTGCATGCTTCTTGTTAAAATTTTTCAAGTCTCTGTTTTTGTAATTCACTGCATGTACACATATCACCTGGCTCTTTTCATGTTACTCCGTGTGAACTGGGGCTCAGACAACCAGAAAATACAGATTCTCTGAACATCAATATTGCTGTAATAAAGTCCTTTGTCTCTAACCCAGGAGTCTCGTGTTCTCTGCTTTAAAAATATGAAAGGTAAACTTCATAGATTGAATGTCTTGTAAAATCTTAACACTTTCAGTGTCTGACACTTTCCTCATTAATTTTAACCTTCATCTTAATAAATTTAATATTGGAGTAATTTTGTTTCTAGATAAATCTTTTACTTGCTGATATATAAGATTAATCAATATCTGTGCATCTTATGAAAGATGGTGGTTGAAAAAGAATAGGAAAAAAGTGAAAAATAAGAGGAGGCTTCTCCAGTTCCATCCCTTGATTTCTGAATCCATGAATCTCAGTAGAAATAGCACTGTGTATTGGTCAATGATTCAGAAAATAAGCAACATCTTCCACGTTGCATCCCAGACTACCAGGTGAGTGCCAGAACTAAATCTTTTTTTAAACAACATCTCATCATTCTATTATCATCTGCTTCAGGCTAATGGAGGGCACGATAAGAGATTTACATGACCACAAGCCCATTGTCACATTTTATTTGCTATTAAACAAATTCTCTGAACAAAAACCATGTTGCGTGAAATACCAAAAGTGAATGAGACATTTGTTAAGTCACAGAACATATTTTGACAAAGCACTGCAAGCTGAAAAGGCAAATCCATGTTCAGAATAACTGACTATTTCTGAGAACAAGCCACTGCCTCTTTGTGATAGAACAGGCCTACTGCAGACAGCATACAATCAAGGTGAGCTAAAATCACCTCCCACACAGTGATGCCACATTGAGAGCTTAATATCTTTTCTGCTATTAGGTTGAACCCTCAGCAGTTGCTGTAACTGGGTTGGCCTTGGTGAATGGAATTCCATCCCACGGATGCCATGCTTAATTTCATTCCACTCCCCACTGTCTTTGTTCATGAGCCCGCTGGTCGAAGGTAAAGGGAAGTGGTATGAGAGACTGGCCAGCATCTACAGGACGTGTCATCTTATCTACCTGATAACTGTTATCCTTCTCTCCGAAGGGTGCTTTTTGGTGAGCAGTCAAATGGAATATAAGTATATAACCTCTTCAAGAAGGACAATCCACCTACTTTTCCCCCATAGCTCCCTTGTCCCTAATTTTTAAACTGTGCTGCTGTGAGTCCCTGCCAATGTAGCCAGCCCATTATCCATAGCCAGTGAATTACTATATACCATTACCTCCTACCATTTTTTCTTTCTGACAAAGTGAATAGCCAGATGCACACTCTTTCTAACTGAAAGGATTTTCCTTACTAATCTTATTTAAGGACATCTCTGCGTGGAGCTACAGAGCTACGGCTTTCTACTGATGGTGGTGCTAGCATCTTGTGAAGAACCAGTAGTAAACCAAGCCCAGATGTTTTCTGTTTCAGTCAACTGGTCATTAGAAATGTGCGGTGAGAGTTGAGTTGTGGGTTGAAAGGGAGGGGGTGAAGCAGCAGTGGAAGGACCTTTGACAGTGAGAGACAGTTGCTAATGGAACTTACGTATGCCTTCAAAATGTGCCCGGACTGAGCTTGTACCCTGGATGACAGGAGCTGTGTTGCATTCAAGCAATCGGTGCCTGAGTTTGTTAGATTATACATCATTCAATTTATAATGAGCAGTCTATTTGCATGGGAATTTGGTGATTCATGGCCAAACATCAAGCGTTTAGAAAGATCTAATAGCATACAAAATATTTATTAGTAGAGAAGTGCACAAGTTTGCTCCAAAATCCCAAACACCTTGCTGTGATTCACCAGTGTGAGCCCACTAGAGGCTCCATATTGGATCTCTATGTGCCATTGAGTTTTTCAAGCGCCGCCTATCGCTGTGCCCTATACCCCAAAGAGCAAAGCAGCTTCAACTGCAGCCTTGACTCAGTGCAGACTCTCCGACTTATTCCATGCACCACACAGAACTAGAAGTGTTAGGAGTGCTCCTTAGTAAGTTTTAGAAAACAGCATTCCCAAATGAAGTATAAATTGTTATAGCAGCCCAATTGGACTTTACGTCTCTTCCACAGGAACAGCAAGAGTTACGTTCTTGTCCTTCATCTTGGAGGGGATATCCCAGTATGTCACAGAATCCTAGAAATTGTACTTAAGTGTGATGTCTCTGAAATTTTGAATATTTTAATTCATACATTCCAGGACATATGAATCTTATTAAGGAGTCTAGGTAATGTTATTAGCTAGTACTTCCTATTCAATAGGTCCTGTCCCTATGACATCATCTGTGTGGTAGAGCAGTGCGGCAGCCTGTCCAATAGAAAGGAGATCATGGACTTTGTGGGCTAGAGAGTTGATATGACACCGAGGTCAGAAATGAAGATAACTTCTAGATTAAACTAAACTGCTATTGATAATTTGTATTAAGGAACATATTTAAGGTTGTTCTACCAGCTCCCAGCCACAGATTCACTTGCTCTGATAATATGTCTGGAAGTGCAGCCAAAATTGGAGTCACCAGCTGATTATGGCTATCCAGTGTAATTCCTCAGAATTCATCTATCTTCTCCAAAGAACAGTAAGAAAAGGAATAAGAATTTACTACACCTGCATCCTTCAGGTCCCTAATGGTAGAAGAAATTCAGAAATCCTTGCAGGAATACCATATTGATTTAGCATCTAACTTCAGGATACAGAGGCCATCCTAGGGTCTCCCACTGGCATTAAAACAAGGGAAGACTTGATCCTACATTCGTGAGACTGAGGAGGAAAAGAGTTCTGTCAGTGTCCTAGTATGTCCTTGCCAAAGACGCCTGCTGGAATCAGGACTACATCTTGGGTAGGCAGGTTCAGGGACTCTTGGGCCCATATGAGAAAGATTTATTTCAAACTTTGATGAAATTATCTGACTTCAATAATCTCTTCCCCTGACTATGAGGCTACAGTAGCAATTTGATGTCTTCAGAAATTCTGGAGCCAGTAATTCTGTGATCACCAAAAAGACTGACTATTTGTCCCTCATTGAAACATATTTATCCTGTGTGAAAAGTCTTTCTGGGAAGTCTGGAAAATAAATTTGCAGGGTGAATTTCAAATGGTATATGCTGATCCTTCCCCAAAGAGAGCTAGCCTCAACTTCATTCAGGAATTCTGGGTCTGTGAACTAGCTCTTATGGAAACTCAGCAAGAGAATACAGTTCTCTGGGTGGTGATTCAAGTAATAATTTTGTTCACCAAGCACAGAGAGATGATGCTACTACAAATCAACTAAGATTTTAGTAGATTGCTCATATATTTCACTTCTAGGGATTCTTCAGTCAATTGGCCATTACTAAGAATTTTTGGAAGTTAAACTATTTCTGTCTTAGTCCATTTGGTCTATTATAACAAATACTTTAGACTGTTTATAAACAGAAATGTATAACAGTTCTAGAAATTGTAAAATTTAAATCAGGATATCAATAGATTTGGTAGCTAGTGAGGGTCTGTTTTTCAGATGGTTAATGTCTATGTGTCCTCAGGAGGTGGAAGGGACAAGGAAATTCCCACAAGCCTCTTTTATAAGGACATTAATACTCTGCTTTCATGACTTAATAGGCTCCCAAAATCTCTACCTCTCAATACTATCACACTTTGTGTTAAATTCCGTTGTATGAATTTGGGGAGAACACTAACATTTGGACCACAGCCATTCCCTTTAGCGCTTTGATTCTCTTGCCCTTTAGAGTAATCATACACACATGGCCTCTAGAAGTTAATTCTGACATTTCATTCCTATCCTTATGGAATTTCATTAGCCTCATGAAATTAAAGAGGCCCCTTTTCATGGCAGTATTTTCCAGTATCATGCCTGGCTTCCAGAAAATAGTCAACACCGAATTCTTTAAGGATTCCAGTTCTGTCTTCAGCATTGCATTTTCAGAGCCTCGGTGAAAGGCTCCTAACATATAAGTGAACACATCTATTATATTAAAACTAATCTTCCTAAATGTGTCTATGTCTTCCTCTATAATACATCATGGTCAGGAAGTTCTGGCATCTCAACTTTGTACAGTGTAGGCCATCATTTACTCTAGTTTTCCATTATGTTGTTAAAATTACTTACGAGTATGTGGAACCCAGAATTTCTGGATTCAATCTCCCCAGTACAGTGGTATCAAAAAATTTCAGGCTAATCCAACATTTTATTCTTTCTACCCTAATCTAACACCTTTACGAAACATCTCTTTTCAGCCAATACAAATTAGCAAACTCGTAATTTTTTGGCACGTATGATAATACCTTACAAATCACATGTTTTACTCAGTATTCTTGAATATTTTGGGTATTGAGTCTAGATATAGTTTTAGAAAATATGACAGTCGACAAGAATGTACCCTCAAGAATGTTAGCAACAGATTAATAGAGATTACTTCAGGGCAGTCATGGAACATTTCTAATTCCCAACCTGTCTCTGAGCTGTGAATTTAAATTCATAATCTTATTATTTTCTTTCTCTTAGTCTTCCAATTTAAGCAACTGGAAGCAACTAATTCACTTCATAGTCTTTTACCTGTTTGATTCAATAAAAAATTATAATGCAACCAATACTTAGTAATTCCACATTTTACCCTCTGTAGGGATTATATTTCAAGTGATTATATGTGAGAATTTAAATAATAATTAGTCATTGCACGCCATGGATGACCAAGGTCTGAAACTTCTAAGTCTAGTCAACAAACAAATTTAAATTCCATTTTTTAACATGAAAACACTTCTGATACTAGTAGTTATAGTTCAGTCAATAGATCTGTGTTAGAGTGATTATGCTTATTGTAGGGAGCTGACATATGTATATAACACATCTTAATCCTCTCCCCCATCCTCCTCTCTCCATCTCTTGGTCTCTTTCCCATTTACAAAAGATTTATCTCCATAAATCGACTTCATTTTTTTTTGATAAATTTTTACTTCAAATCACAAAAGAAGGGAGATTATGGAGGATGTAGTTTGCTTTTAAAATACAGATAGCCAGCATGGCTTTAATGTTTAACTTTTTTAGGTTGATTTATGGCAGACAACTGAAATGTACTCTTCTATACTCTTAAAATAACAGCAAATAGTTTTACTGCTTAGCATACACTAAGCCTTCTGTTAATCATGATACCTAGCAAATCTCTCAAAAGCCTCATGTTATCATTTGTATCTGTATAACCCCCAAAGCCTCCTATGCTCATAGATGAGGCTTTTCAGAAGTTGCTGGATCTAGAGTGTGTGAACATAGACTAAGGCTGTGTGAATATGGATTAAGGTGTGATAGCCGAATTAGTCTGCTGATTGGTTTAGTGTAGCTCTGGTGGTGGATAATAGGAAGGCCCACCCTGGATGTGGGTGGCACCACCCATGAGGCTTGTAGCCTGGATGGGATAAAAGGGAAAGGGAGGCTTTCTGCTGGCTGCCACCTGACTCTTGCTTTACTTCCCCTACCCTCCCTGCCACAAACTGTTTCTCCTCTGTGATGTCCCTCCGCCATGCTGTCCCACCTTGGAGCCAGGTAACTGTGGACTGAAACCTCTACAAATTGGCAGGCAAAATAAACCTTTCCTCCTTTACCTTTGGGTGTTGGGTAACTTGTCTTAGCAATGAGAGACGTAACCAAGAAACTTTGTAAGATACTATTAATGTTTTCAGTTTTAACCTAAGAAACTGAGGCTTACAGAGATTCAGTAACTTGCCCAATAGACAGCTTAGTTGTAAGAAAAAGAGCTACTCTGACTCCAAATTCTGTGTACTCAATTACTCTGGTTGCTTCCCTTTTTCATCAATTTTGAAAATATTTTATTATAGATGCATAAATGTTTATGAAGCCTAATCACTGGTTTGCTTTGTAACCAAAATGATCCAAAAAATTTTCAAACTCTGATAATGTGACCATATTCCACTGTACATCTGTACGTTGTACAGGGTTTTCAACTAGAAATACTTGCAGATATTTCAGTTGGTTTTTGGTACAATTTTGAAAGAAAGAAGGAAGGAAAGGGTAGAAGGAAATGGAAAGAAGGAAGGAAGGAAGGAGGGAAGGAAGGAAGGAAGGAAGGAAGGGGGAGGGGGAGGGAGGGAGGGAAGAAAGGAAGAATTAGCATATAGAGTTCTCAGCTGGTGAATTAAATTCAATTAGATTATCAATTTCCAACAATAGTTATTTGCTGAACAAAGGATTTCACATGTGTCTTCAGACATGACTCTAATAAAAGGGGCCGTCAGGTAAGACGGACATTTTGTAAAGCGTCACCTAGGATATGGGCTCATAAAAGTACAGAATACATTAACCAACAACAAATAGTAAGTAAAAGGTATAAATAACTAACTCTGAAGTTTCAAAGGAGAGAAAGAGCTCAACTCTACCCTGAAGAAGGTATAACATTTTTATGTAAAGTGGGTATCAGCCGCAGCCCATGGTGATTAGCAGGTGGTCTCAGGGATGGAGAGGTTATCTCCAGACACAGCAGAGACAAGCTTGCTGTGATGACGGTGCAAGGAGCAGCAGACGGAGAGCTGGATAATGCGATTTCCTGGTTGCGGTCACAGAGACTACCTACAGAGGTGGCAGTGACAAAATAAGAACAGGTCATTTTCACGGTGACGACAAAAAACGGGGAGTGGAAGAAGAGTCTGAGGTCAACCTCATGAACAGAAAGACTGTAAATACCTCTGGGCACATGGGCCAGTGCAGAAGAATCTAGAAGGATGCCTAAAGAAAACCGAAAGCTCATTTCACCTACCTCCTGGTTTGGCTAAGAAAAATGCTTAATCAAATATATTTGGATCTAAATTCTGTGTCTCCACTTGCCAGTATAGAAAGCCAAAGACAAGTAAGGTTCTTCTTGAAGATGTGTGATACTCCCCAAAGAATCTTTCAGAAAAAGCAAGCAGTCTAAGAAATATTTGTTCATTAGCTATATTCTGGCAACAGCCAGAAAAATCCAGATAATATCAAGCACATGCACATATACACAATACACTTGATTCTTGGTATTTATTTTGTTAACTGTCATATAAAGTACATATTACTTTCTCTAGTAAGTGTATTTTAAGGCACCTAAAAGATATTTCAAATATTGTAAGCAGTGGTAGAATTTGTGTCCAGAAATGTCTTCTATAATATGTTAACTGTTTAATTAAGATTTACAACTATAAGTAGGGCAGATTTTTGTTAAAAATAAGTCCCTTTGATTGCTATAAAGAGCGTAAGAACTCTCCAGGGTCTTGCTTGCTTCAAGAACATCCTGGCTGCTGGTTGCCATAAGCGATATGGTGTCTTCTGAAATCTAATGCTGATACATTCCACATGTAACCCCACTGCCCCTGGAGGGGAAGCCTTCCTGCTGGATCAGAGGGGTTTATACATTCGCAGAAAATAACAGACAACCTACGGCTTTTAGACGCTTCTGGTGTATTTTTTCTTTGCTTTCTCACAAGTGGGACAATTTCCTCTTCCTCCAGGTAGAATTCTATACTTTCCCAGTGAGAAATGTGGGTCATCTAAAGCAGAGTGTCTTGTGAGGAGAGTGCATGTCTCTCCATTAAAGTCATTGTCACTTACTGGCTGGCTTCACAGCCCAAGCCACACCCCCACCTCATCTCTCTTCCCGGCCAATGGGTTCATTTACCACGGCACGTCTTCCAGCCCGGGCAGCCATGTTTTCCATTAATTCCAAATGTGCTATGTGAACACCAGATATCATAGGAGCTTATACAGCGTGCAGCAGAAGCTAGAAGGTCTCAGTAATGAGTGGGTCGGGGCAGTGGATTGAGCACTAAATTACTATAGCAAACTCTAAAGCAAATTCTTGCCGTTTCCCTACTCAGAACAAGCTGCCACCCCGAAACTGGTTGGGTTGCACATGAGCTTGTGATTCTGGGAGCCAAAACATGAGAAGAAACAAGATCCTGCGTATCACATGTGAGGCTGCACAGATGGGGCTGAGGCAGCTGTGTTACCTCAGAAATATTCAAAGAGAAAAATCATGGACTGTCTCCCTGCAGGTGATTATTTCCTGTGCTCTAAATTATGAACTGTAATACTGAGGTTCCGGCAGCCTTTATACAGACAGTGGTGTCCCCTCCCCCTTGCACTGTTAGTTCAGATTCTGGGATGGACAGACAATAAGTGCTACAGATAACTAATTATGTCATCCTGTTAATTTTAATCAGTGCAGCCCCATGTGTCCCATTCAGACACCCTCGGTGGAGGTGGTGGTGTTGGTGGGGATGGTGTATGCGTGTGCACATGTGTTTAAGGTAGGGCAGAGTGTTGCTTTGTTCCTGTGAATTGATGTGTCATTTCAAGAATGGCTTGAGTGCAGTCGAGAGAGACCTGGTTTCAGATGCCAGTTGGAGCATCCTCGGGCTCATTAATAATGGAAGCAGATGACAGGAGCAGCTTTGCCTGCCTTTGTTTCCGCTGTAGAAGAAGGGAGACATGGATCTTTCTGTTTTGCCCAATAACAACCACCCTGACAAATTCCTACAGCTGGACGTGAGGTCCTTAATGAAGAGCCCGGCCCTCCAGCAGGCTGGCCTCGTGAGATTTCCGGGCGGAAATCATCCTGCTGTACAACACTGGCAAAACCTTGTCTACTCACAGGTAAGATGTGCGGGTGTATAAATTTGTGGAGGTGGCTTGCTTATTTCTTACTGTAGAACATTTCATTATTTGTGTAAAAGAAGTTATGGAGAAGTGAGTACAAGGTGGCTGCTCTCTCTTACAACACACCTTTCTCTAATCTCTTTAGAAAATGTGTGACTTCTCCAACCTGTCCACTCCTCTCCAATCCCTGGCTGCTCTGCCTGTTTTCATTTTGGATTTTCTGTAGCACTCATTTTTCTTCTTCCCTTCAGAACTTTTGCGACCAGTTGTTGAATTTGCAAATAAAGGTTTAGAAAGAGACCTGTCTCCCTTCTCTTTGGTGTAGCATAAATATAAAGCATCCTAAGCTCACGCTGCAGGGGATCCAGTCCACTGAGGCAGCTCTAGACTTACTTCTGCCTCACTCGCAGACTAGCTCCCTTCTCTCCAAACAGAGCTGACTCAGACAGCAGAAAAACGGAAACATAATGATTGAAGGGAGGAAAAGAAGAAAGAAAAAACCAACTTGGGGAACTCTCCATCTTGGAAAGGTGCTAGCTATTATTCCAGATATTTTTCACAAGTGTCCATGTAGATGAAACATACAAACCAGACCTTCAAAGCTAATATAGATCTACATATCGTATCTCTCTTGTTCTTCTTTTGCCTCTTCCTTCTTATTGCTAACAAAAAGAGAAGAATAAGATTGTGATGAGCTCCACGTGCTGGAATGAACATAAAGGCCCCAACTGTTACACAGCTAATGAAACAGGAATAATCTTTGTTTTAAGATGTGAACGCTAATGGGGTTAAGGGTTAGGCAATTTAGAAACAGGAAGAAGCATTTCATTTGAGAACAGATGTGACTGACCTACAAACCCCTGCAAGTCATTAAATCCTTTGGAGTGGTTCAAATTCCCTGAACAGAAATTTGTTTTCTTTCAAGAACAATTGCTACTCATGAGTCCTGGTGTAAAGTGACTCCTTTGTGGTATGTTTGTGGGCTCTTTGGGACATTTACTATGAGCTCATTCAAAATCAAGTACACTCAAATGATTATGTAAGTGTTTCTCCACCTCTAAGGGTTTTAATTTATTTCCATTCTAAGGCAGGCGACTGGGGCAACTGACATTTTTTTGAATTTTGTGTCTATGCTTTTATAATTCTCAAACACTTCTTCCTTACTCTACACACAGGTTGTGTTGTGTTGTGTGTTAGTTTTAAGTTAAATGGAATGCTCTTCTGCCTTTACTTCCCTTGTTCTTTGTATCGTACAACAAAAGGATTTAAAAATTACTTCAGAAAACCTTGCCCCCCATCCTATGAAGTTTAGTCTAAGAAGACACAACCAAGAAATTCTTTTGAGGTTGAAACACCTCAGTCTAATATCTTTTGTTTGGGACTGGTGTTAACCTATTTCCTTCACTGGGAACTTTACAGTTTAAAACTCGGTTGATTTTTTTCCTAAATCTGAATGAAATGTAAATTTTAAAAAGCAACTTTTCCCACAGGTCTGAAGAATATTCAAGGGAAAAACAAGAAAATAAACCTCTGCTTTGTATGTCTTTAAATACGTGCTAATAATTAATTTTAAACTTCAAATACATTCGATTTAGTTATCCTTTTAGTCAGAAGATAATTTAATGAAGGCCAGCTTAGTACTGAAATAATGCAGGGCCTGGGAAGGAGAGGTAGTAAATCAAGTACAAATTCATGTGATTAGGTAGGTGTGGTGCGAACTATGAGTAACAACAATTATATTCAAAATCTTACATTGCATCAATAAATAATTCTCTCCTTGGATGGATTTTAAAATCTAGGGTGGATATATTCGTTGGATAAAAAGTAATCTCAAAGAAATGGGCATATGAAATTTTTAAATAGTTGTAATGATTGGCGGAAGAAGACACTGAACATGCCCGGTGCACTGAAGTATTAGGCACATGTAAAGTGGCAGCTGTGAAATAATTCATTAAGTTAAAACTCTCTCTCTGATGGGGATCCATTAAGTCCATGGGAAACCTTTAAGCAAATAAGAAGAACATGGAATAAAGGATTGGAAATGTGATTTATTTCCTCAAATCCACAGTAATCTATATCAAGAGAAATCTATCATGGTTCTTAATCCAGGCCTCAGCGTTTTCACTTGCAAAATCAGCACCTTACTTACTTTAAGTGTTTCCTTAAAAGTGAGAACAAATAAAACATAAAATATAAGGTAAAACTTAGAGGTAGTTTCCTATAAAAGTGGAAGAGTATAAATAGAAGTATGTATATATGTATTATTTATGAATATCTCAAAATGTAATGAAATTATTGTTTGATTGGAATTTGGGAAACAGCAGCTAATACAATACCGTTATTTTGTAGATATTTTGGTTAGATATATTTGCGAGTTTGGATGGGCAGTTGTGGTGGTTGGGGATGTACTCAATACATTTGTCATCTGTGTAACCCCAGCAGTAAATTTGACACTCACATGAAATTCACACAGACTTCAGTTGTGTTGAGTAAGTTTCCAGTCGCATAATATCTGGGTGCTTGGAATGGACTTAACCCACAAACATCACCTTCGAATTGGTATTAAGTCAGTGGTTAAAACAGAAATCCCATAGACCCTAAATATCAAGTTGAGCTTCTAACTACATGTATTACCTTAATGTCAATGAGTTAACGTCTGATCTTTTTTAAACATTTAACATTTTAAACATTTTAACATTTCTAAGCCATTTTTACATGATCTAACACAATATTCTATAGCCAAGAAAAGTAAGCACTTCTCGGGCAAGTCAGTTACCAAGGACATTGTCAACTCCTGTGAAATATTCGGTATTTCTGGGAAAAGTTGTTATTAATTGAATGTACTATATTTATACTCCTTATATATACTTTCACTAGAGAAATAAGGAGCTTCACAATAAATTTCATGTAAATTCAATAAAAATATTTTCCAAAGTCTAATATTTCTGGTAGTTATAATGATCGGGAGCATTACCTAATGAGGGCATTTTGAATTGTATTCCAACTGCTTCTACCAAGTCCATTATGAAAGGAGGTAAAAAAAGAAAACCTGATTTTTAAGACAAAAATTGTTTTAAGTGATAAAATATGTTTTTCAAATATTGTGGTGGACCATTTTTTCTGCCTAACAGCTGGACTTGTGAATCTTTTCAGACTGATCTCTTTGTTCTTTTTCTGACTTCTGTCGTATGAGATCAGAACCAGGAGTGTTCCAGTGTGAGTCTGTGAGCTGAAGCAAAAGACCAAGGGTGAGATCCTCTTCTGCTGCTGCCCTTCTTTGATCTCTACACAGTGTCATTTACTGGGTTCATTTCCTGCCTTCTCTCAATATATTTTCAATCCTACTCTCTTATTTACCATTTTGAAAAGAACAGCCCCTGCTTATATACAACAGTCTCCAATTTTAAAGTTTACATTAGGGAGATATTATGGGAGTTTGCAAGTGTTCAAATTACTACCTAAGAATTACGTTAAGAAGCATCACCAAGTTGCTCACTTGTACATTTTGGAACATGATCTGTGAAGTCGTGCTGAGTTTATGGCGCGCAAAGTCCTCCACTGGTGTCGGAGAATTATCTCGGATGGTATGCTGGCATAAATAACACTCAGCTTGTCTGACCATCCTACTCTCAGACTAGACCCAAATGCCTCTTGCACTAAATAAAGCCCGTATACAATACACCCAGCAGGTTTCAACACCACGTGCAGGACTCCAGAGCCCCGTTACTTGTCAGAGAAGGCAGGACATAAGGTACAAGGGACACTCGGCTCCATCACAGGCTGTCTGTGGGCTTTGTCTGAGATTTTGAATTTTATCCGGAAAATTTTGAGGAGTCAGTCAAAAATCTTAAGCAAGAAAATCATGTGATAAAATCTGTGTTTTAAAAAGATAAACATTCTGTCAACTCGAGAAACTAAGTTACTATGGTTACTATGGTTAGCGGAGAGATGATTTTCAGGAAAAGTCCGTCTATGTGTCCATACATGAAATAGAAACAAAATACCCTGTTTGCATTATAGTTATAATGATGTACAGATGAAAATGGCAAAAGTGGAAATCTTTATAATATTGTTTCTCCCAAACCACAAACATGCTGTATCTTTCCATTTCTGTAGTTTGTTGAATGACCTTCAGTTAAAGTGTCTGGTAATTTACATAGATTTTTGCGTATAGTTCATTAGACTTATATCTAAATACTTAAAGTAGTTATGATTCTAGAGAACGTTAGCTTTAAATCATGTTTCATAATAATTACACATGTGTGCTGCTGGTTGCTATATGTTGATTTTGAATCCAGGAAATGTGTTATAAGCTCATTTTATTTCGGCTGTAAATACTCCTGTAGATAATGGAGGCATCTGTTTTGTTTCATTATTTACACACGTATGTGTTTATTTATGTACTCATCTGTCTACTGTATCTTGTTGTATTGCTTTGAGCTTCCTCTGTGACATTATACTGATATTGTGATTACTAACATCCTTGTATTAATTCTAAAAGTCAAATACATGCTTCTAATATTTCACCACTAAGTAAACTGTGTCCTGGAAATGTTTGGCCCATACTTGTATATAGCTTTCAAAGATTCTCTGTATTTTCTAATTTGAAAAGATAATTTGCTTGATGTATTTAATCTTTTTCAAAATCTTTTTTGAACTCTTCCAAAATTCTACATTTTTTCCTATTAATGTGGTGAATTTCATTAATGTTCTAATATTTCACTATCTTTCTGGTAAAATATCTTTCTTTGATATAAACTTGCCTTATCCTGGTATTGTGCAAATAGTACACATTGTAGGACTCTGTTGAGGAAGATTTCATTTGTGATTTTTTGCATTTGTGTTTATAAGAGAAATTGGCTTAGATTTGTTTTATGTACCGCTGTCATCTTAACTTTATATCAACCTCAAAGTGATTTGGGGAGTCTTTCTTGTTTCCTTATTTTTGGAAGAATTTTTACAGGGATAGAAATTATCAAAATAATAGGGTCTGTGGATGTAGCTCAGCGTGAAGGCCCTGGGTTCAGTCCCAGCACTGCAAAAAAAAAAAAAAGAAGAAGCAGAACCCTTTGGTACTGTTGTGGTTTTCTATTCTTCGAGTTTACTCTCTTCCTCAACTCTTGTTCGGAAGTGTCTTTGCTCTTTTTGGCCTGTCGTTTTACCTTTTTTCCCCCCAGTAGGAATCACAAATTTGAGCTCATCCTGGGCCACCTAGCAAAGTAGCGAGACCTTGTCTCAAAAAAAGGATAGAAATTATCTGTTTTGA
This sequence comes from Hystrix cristata, assembly GCA_004026905.1. Lineage (NCBI taxonomy): Eukaryota > Metazoa > Chordata > Mammalia > Rodentia > Hystricidae > Hystrix > Hystrix cristata. The sequence continues at coordinate 22,488 of PVJO010001800.1, read as the reverse complement.
AAATGATAAAATTTGACATCAAAATTCTTTTGTCTGGTGTTTTTAAGTGTGTGTGTGGTGTGGAGGAGTTGGGTAGATTTTTAACTATTGATTCTATTAGCAAATTATCACAGGCCTTTTAATACTTTCAATTTTTCTTATTTAAGATTTGTGGGAATGCTATATAAGTTACCCAACTGAGTAAACATTAAAGTTGCCCACATGATGGTGATGATAAGGATTTCAGTGCTGGGGGTCAAACCCTAAGTTTCCTGCACCCTGAGCAAACACTCCAGCTCTGAGCCACATCCCCACCCACCATTGTTTCTTATCTCTACTGTGTCTTTTCACATATTCTTTTTACATCTCCAGCCTTGGGGATTTGTGTTTTTATTGCCAGAGTTGTTTTAGCCTTTTCAAAGAAATCACTTTTAGCATTGTTAATCCTTTCCATTTGTAATTGAGGTTTTTCTTTTTTTTTTTATTTTTGCTTCATTCTTTACTGTTTTTTTATTTTCGTATGTTTATTATTTGGCTTTGCTTTTAAGCCTTAAATTGGATGCTTATTAACTCCTTAATTTTTTTCATTTGCCTTTTATAATGCAAACATGTTTTCCCATAATATTTCTTCAAATACTATTTCAGCTCCAGCTAACAATTTTATATTGTGGAATTTTTTTACTTTCATTTTGTCCTAAATTTAATTTTTCCTTACTATTACTTTAACATTTATTTTAAGTATACAAAATTTGGTATTTTAATTTATTTTCTTGATTTTTTTCTATATTTAAAACTAAATTTTCTATGATCAAAGGGGGTGATCCATATACAGTGGTACCTCGGTTCACAAATTTAATTTGTTCTGTGATATTGGAAAATCATTTGTGTTTGTGTAGGAAAGACACCTGCACTCATGTTTGTCACCCCATGCAGTTGGCAAGCAAAAACAAAATTTTACCAAATGCTTCTGTTTGCAAACAAAAGTTTTTGTGAACTAAGCTACCACTGTATTTAATCTCCAAGATTTCCTTCGGAATCTAACAAACTACTAATTTTAAAATATTCATCTTACATTTCAAAATGAAGTATTTTCAATTGTTCAGTAACTCATCTGTATATGTCACTTGATCAAACCTGTTGATTTTATTGATCAAGTCCTATTTATCCTTAATAATGTTCCACATGCTTGATAAAAATTACATGTACGAATTTCTCCTAATTATTTCAAGCTTTGCTTTATAAATGTTAGGACTATTTTACTAGATGCATACGAATTTAAATTTATTAAGTTTTACTGATCTACTTTTATTTGCTTTTCTAGCAGTTTCTTTATACCTAACAAAACTTTTACATTAAGTCTGATATATGTTTATATATTTCCTTAGTGGTTAGTTAGGCTAAGTTATCACATGGAAACAAATACCCACAACTTCTGAGTGGCTTCGGCACAATAAAATGTATTGGTCCTTCATACTAGACCTGATGTAGATGGTGCAGATGTCCTGGGAGCTTCACCTCTAGGAGGAATTCAAGTCTCCTTGAGATTAGAATTTCTATTAGGGTTGTAGATAGAGAATGGAGAGAGTAAGCTATGAATGTTGACAGGCTCGAGTCTTAGTCACACATCCCAGTCCAACTGTTGAGTGTCCATGAAGAAGAAATGGGTTTACCGAGCACCTAAGCAGGCTTTACTAGTCTCGTTCAGTTAAATATATAGATTGTACTTCAGACATAATGATAGATTAGACACATTATATACATCATGCATCATCTTTATATATGCATACATACTTATACACTGTGTCCGTGTGTGTATATTTAAAATCCTCTTCCCACGTGTTGAACACATTCATCATGCCCTCAGAAGAATAAATCCATTTTTGGACAGGGTCTTTAAATTTGGGAATTTGATTTTTTTTTTCAGTTCTTTATATATTCTAGATGTTAGACCTTTGTCTGAGGGACAGCTGGCAAAAATTTTTTCCCAGTCTGTGGTTTTCTGCCCCACTCTATTAGTGGTCTCTTTTGCTGTGCAAAAGCCTCTTAATAGGATGTGGTCCCAAGCATTGATTCTTTGTATTGTTTCCCGTGCAGACTGAGTTCTGTTCATAAATTTTTTTCCAACCCCTATGTCTTTGAGAGTTCTTCTTATTTTATTCTCCAGGAGATATAGTGTTTCTGTTTTAATGTTTAGATCTTTGATCCACTTTGATTTTAGCTTAGTACATGGTGAGAGACATGTATCTAGTTTTAGTTTTTGGCATGTGGTCAGCCAATTTTTCCAGCACCATTTATTAAAGAGGCTATCTTTCTTCCTGTCAGGGTATTTGGCTCCTTTGTCAAAGATGAGGTATTTGAGTGTGTTTGGAGTTGTTTCTGTATCTTCTAGCCCGTTCCATTAGTCCTCGGGTCTGTCTTCATGCCAATACCATGCTGTTTTTATCACAGAAGCTTTATAGTATAATTTCAAGTCGGGGACTGTGATGCTCCCTGCCTTATTCCTGTTGCCCAGAATTGTTTTTGCTATTCTTGGTCTCTTCTGGTTCCAGATAAATTTCATGATTGCCTTTTCTAATTCTGTGAAGTATGTTATTGGAATTTTGATTGGAATTGCATTAAATCTGTATAGTAATTTAGGAGGTATGGCCATTTTCACTATGTTGGTTCTTCCTACCCACGAACACGTGATATCTTTCCATTGTCTGAAATCCCTTTCAATTTCCTTTTTTAAAGTACCATAGTTTTCAATGAAAAGATCTTTTACTTGTTTTGTTAGATAGATTCCTAAGTATTTCATTTCTTTTGGTGCAATTGTGAAAGGAATATCTTCTGTTATTTCTTTCTCAGTGAGTTTGTTATTGGTATATAGGAATGCTATTGACTATACAAAAATGGGCATCTGAAATGAATAAACATTTCTCAGAAGAAGAAATAAAAATAGCAAATAAATATATGAAAAAAATGTTCAACATCATTGGTCATTCGAGAGATGCAGATCAAAACAACACTAAGATACCATCTCACTCTAGAAAGAATAGCTATTATCAAGAAATCAACCAATAACAAGTGCTGATGGGGCTGCGGGGAAAAAGGAACCCTCCTGCACTGTTGGTGGGAATGTAGACTGGTCCAACCACTGTGGAAGTCAGTGTGGAGATTCCTCAGAAAACTACAACTAGAGGTTCCATTTGACCCAGCTATTCCTCTGCTTGGTATCTTCCCAGAAGAATTAAAATCATCATACCACAGTGACATGCACAGCCATGTTCATAGCAGCACAATTTGTAATAGCTAAATCTTGGAAACAACCTAAATGCCCAACAACTAATGAGTGGCTAAAGAAGATGTGGTTTTTCTACACAATGGAGTACTACTCTGCCATAAAAAAGGACAAACTAGAGACATTTGTAGTTAAATGGAGGTACCTTAAGAACATACTCTTAAGTGAAATAAATCAGACACTTATCAGTACACATCAAATTGTTTCTCTGATATGAGAAACCATAAGTGTAACTAAGGACAAAGGGGTATAATAGTATGTTAAAAAAAAAAGGAGATAGTATTCAAAAGAGAGAAGAACTAGATAGGGAAAAGAGAGATAAAGAAAGAAGGTTAAAAGAAAAGTAAGATGAAAAGGAAAAAAACAGAAAATGTAAATAAACTTGCTGCAAATAGGGAGGGGTGGGTGAATGGAAGGGCGGGGAGCGGAAGAGGGGGGAAGGCCAAGATACATCATGTACAGGTACAAAATAATCATGTTGATTATGATCATTATGTATACAATGTACCAATACATGCTCTTGGTAAAAATAAAAATTAAAAAAGAAAAGAAGAATGAATCCAAAGGTCAGCCAGTTGCTACACTGACAAGATTCTTCTCAGTATTGTCCTGTACACCTCGCTGAAGCAAAAATAGCATTACAATAACTTCTTCCTCTCTTGATGGGAAAGAGACACAGTAGTCACTACTCCAAAGTAATTCTTAGATCCCAGTGGGAATACTTTTTATAGACTTTCTTCCTTGACAGTGAAGGAAATTAATTAGGCCCAGATTCTGCTCTTTGGGAGGACTTCCTGATTCCTTGTTCCACACAGTCCCTGGTTCCGGCCCTTGGGAAGCATTCTCTTGGGCCATACCCATCTTGGGTCCTCCTGCGAGGGAGCATGGGCTTCAACATTGACTCCTATTTAGGAATATTTGGATACCTAGGATTATTGTTGTTTCCTACCTTTTTTATTTCAAATGATCAGAAGTTTTTAAGTGTAATTTTGTGATGCGTTTGTTAATATATTTCCTAAAACTTTAGTGAACTATTTAAGAAAGTAATTCCTATTTATGCAGCCTCAGCACGTTCTATATCTCATTAAACATACATAAAGTTTTTGAAAACACAGCTCTCAAATGGTTTTTATTTCTTTGCTTTTCTGTTTCATTTCTCTAACTTTTGGCTTCATGACAACCACCCAGAGGCTGTCTGGAATAATAGTCAAGAAACTGTGCCTTGAACAAGATCTTTGCCTCGGGTCACATCATTCGGCTGAGAAATTTTATTAGGCTTTGTGCTCATTACTTTTTTATTGTTTAAAATAATGTTATGTTTCAGTAGTTGGGGGTCTACAATCAAATTATTAACCCTAGAGAGCATGAAATTTCTAGATTTTTCAATGTACTCTTTCATTCCTTCTTATAAACTGCTCAGTTCTGTCTCTGATCACATCTTTCTTGTATTACACTAAGGTTCTGATTCTTGTAATACATGTATGTAAATACTTGCACTAACTAAAAATTTCTCACCTAAATATATATTATTATTAAATGATCTTTTTTCTCTCTCCCCTTCTCTCTCACTCCCTCCCTCTTTGCTTTCTTTTCCTTCTTCCCCCTCTCCTTCCCTCTCTCCCTCCTTTCTTCCTATCTCTCCTTGCTGTGCTGGGGGGTCAAACTCAGGACCTCACATATACTACCCATACACATATCAACCACTAAGCTATAAGCTCAGCCCTACCTCAAATTCTTAGTAAAGTATTCAATTTCTCTTGGCATATCCTGTAGGCACAAAACTGACATACAGAACAAAAATAAATGATACCATGTTCTAGCATAAACACAACCCTTCAAGGATACGGTCTAGAAATATGGCTTGAATATTCTTTTAGAATATATATGCGATTTTGCTCTTTTGTATATTAGTTTTCTAAGTCTGTTACATTGTCCTAATGTTTGTATTTTTTTTCTTGATCTCTCAAACTTTATTTTCTTCATTTATATAGCTTTCTTATTTAAGAAATAAGTCAAGGAACAGTCTAGTATGCAAGTAACCTAACAAAGCCAATTTGTCAATGTCAGAAGAATTATCCCTCTTTGAAAATGATCAAAGATGTCTAGGTTTAAAGAAAAAAAAAAGGGTCAGAATTATGCTTAGCTCATACTATCCAAATTTCTTACCAAATTGTTCTTTGTGCAAATTATATATATTACTTATGAAATCACCCATCTCTAAGATAAGTGCCAAGAAAACTTACTACTTCATTGCACACTTTGGCATTATAGAATATAAACTGACTTTGAACAGACCAAGAATCTATTAAAATCAGAGAGTATCTTCAAGTTGATCTCCAGGAATGTGAAAAATGCAAGGATTAAGAAAGTTAGGGAAACCCAACACCAAAGAGAATTTGAATAGTTTCATCTAGATGACTTTTTTCTTTAATTACCAGCCATTTCAGGAAGAAACTATATGTAATACTAGTTTACAACTTTATCTTATATAAACATGTATATATTTAGAGTGACCTGTCTATCCCAATAGACACTGAAGTTTTCAAGGTATTAGTTGTCATAGACACTTTTCAGAGGAATTTAATTCTTATTGAACTTTCTCTGTTGAGGAAGGCTATAATATGTGAAACACATATTGAAAGATTGCTGTAAATTAAGAAAAAAAAATCACCAGTTTTTAAAGGTTAAACCTGTGTTATCCTAAAATTAGCTAATATGGGATCTGTCCTCCACTGATGCACTCTGATAAATAAAGCGTTACTTTATAAGCTTTTCGTTTTTGTTTTATTTCAGTTTATGCTTGGACTGTGAACAAATTTTAACTTAAAAAGTTTCTACCTTTATGGTATTTTTGTAGTCCTAAGAGGAAAAAAGCAAGGTAAAATTCTGAAGGTCAAACCGCAGAAAAGCAGGCATTGTATAATTACATTTACATAAAATACAAAATGAGTCCAAACTGACCTACATTGTTAGAATCTGAGATACTGGTGGATGAAAAGAAATCGGAAAGGAGCCCAAGGCATGCTGGTAATGTCCTGTTCCATGGTCTGGGTGTAGAATATTGTTTATTTGGCTTGTGAAAATGTATTGAGCAATGTATTTGTCATATGTGCACATCTCTGTATGCATATTGTTATTTGGGTTCAATAAAGACATTTCTAAAATTTGAAAGTCAATATTTGAACTATCTAATATTAACTGGTCAATGGACACATAGATGAATACGATGTTAAATTAGCCCAGTCCACAAAGCTGTCTGAAATAGGAGCCAAGAGACTATTTGTAAAAAGCCAAGGCACAGCTATAAAACTTCATTTAATCTTGACTTTGCTGGATTAATACAACAGTGTTAAATATTATTTTTATCAGTCATGGAATACACAAACAAAGAGAAGTAAAATGTCATTAAATAACAATGCAAGTAAGCTGGAAAAACTGACCTCGTTCAGAATTCTACCAGATGAATTAAACAATATTCTTTCTCTGTAGTTACGAAATAACATTCAAATGAATACTAAAGCAAAAAAAGATCATACACAAAGAGAACTTAATTAAGGATAGGATTGTAGGTCAAAGTTGATCCTAGAGTTATTTTCTCATTCACGATCCCAATATGTTGGAGATCTATGCCAAATCAACAATTTTCCGGGTACATTTAGCCTAATTATACTCTTTACCATCAGAAGATCCATTTGTAAGAGATGCTTTATCTCTTTGCCTCCTAACAGAGAGAAAAGAAGAATATTGCTGCTCAACAAACCAAGGGATCCAACAGGGAGGCCTCTGTCCTTGCTGACAGGCCTCCACCATCTATGTCTTCAGTTGTGAAAAACAATCCACTATATGGTGACGTAACTCTGGAAGGAGCTATGGAGGAAAGGAAAAAAAGCCCTTCATGGACTGTTGAGGAATATGACAAGCATTCCTTGCACACAAACCTCTCTGGACATCTAAAGGTACTTAAGATTGAGAATCACTCTTTCAACTAATGAGGGAGATGGGTTAAATAACCCTGAAACAAAGTGTTATCAACACGGCAGGCACTCTTCACTAGATGCGAAATCTGCAGACTTCAGGTCATTTTGGCCCCTGGCTTAACTTTCCCCTCCTAGTCAGCATCTATGTTTATTTGATACAGACAGGAATAAAAGGATGTGGCATAGAATAAAGACTTTCTGGGAAGGTAAAATGTTTTTCACAACTCATTTGCCAGATTACATGTTTTCCCAGAGTATGTAACCATTTGTGTTCATGAACAATTAAGGACTGATTTCTTACTGTACATTTCTTAGAAACATATAGAAAGTACTGTTTTAGGCACTGTGTAAGGAAGTGCTTACCAGGATAATTCTCTATCAAGCCTACCCAGTGATTTAAGATTACAGCTTGACATTTTGGTCATTTTCCTGTGTCTCAGTAACAAAACAAAATAAAAACATTTCCACAGAGGAAAAGTATGCAATGAACTCATTCACCCAGCTTAAACCCAACTTAAGTTTTTCTTCCTTTCTTTCTTTCTTTCTTTTTTTTTTTTTTTTTTGTCTCATTTTCCTCCCCTTGAAGTCAGTTACCCTTGCATAGAAGACCTAGAAATACCTGAAAAGCAGAGAGGGAGGTGTTCTGTTGTCTGAAAGGACCAGATTCCTAACCATCCTTGGCTTGCCTCCACCTGCCTCGGGGCTGGGAAGTCTGACATTTTTCGAGCACCCTTCATTTTAAAACTTGCATCTGATCCAAGCCCTCATACTTTCAGCACCTGAGGGCTTTTTTTTTCCTTTGGAATGGAATAGTACCATGTCCTTTCATATCCTACACATGCTTCTTAAAATCTCAGTTGTTCACACCTTAAAATATCCTATGGAATAGAATCTTTGATGTTTTTGAAATCTAGCACTTTGAATGTATTTCCTTCTTACTGTAGTGCCTTTCTAAGAGGTTCACAAACAGATCCTTCTGAAAGAAACAATTATTATGTATTTTATTTTCCTTCTTCCTTCTCTCCTTCCTTTCTTCCCTTTCATTTCTTTTTCTTTCATCTTCTCTTTCTTATCAGAAAGCTTAAGATCAAGACTTCTAAAGTCTAATCTTTGAAAATATAAATTGTATTGCTTTGCTTCCCATACATTCAAACATTGTTGGGAGATATATTTCTAGACCATCTTCACTTGACTTTGCTGTTTATGTGCATAGAACAAAAAAAAATTTGTATAAGTAAACATTATGTCCCTGCCCTCAAAAGGTTCATCTAAATGAGCAAATTAACCAGATTAATTATGGAGCCAGATATAAGAACGTGTCTGTAATTGTAGTAGAAAAGGCTGGGAAAATCTGGGAGGGGAAAGTCGCATCTGATTATAAAAAGTCTTCATGACAAAGTTAATTTAAAGTGAGCTTGAAGAACATGTGAAATTCTCAAAGATTAGTAGGTTTGCAAGGGTAGAGATATTCTTCTGGCTTGCACAGCAAGAACAAAGGTAGAACCACAGGAAAGTGGGAGAATCTGTGAAAACATTCAGTATCACGGCTTTGCTAGTGCCACAGTTTAAGAATAGTGGGAGGGAAGGCCACCAAGTCTACAAGGGAGAGTGCTGGGAGTACGGTGCTAGGGAACGCTGGATCAGCGGACACTAAGGTGCAGTTAGAAAAAAAGCAACTGCCGTGTGTTCTCGTGCAGCTGGCGACAGCAGATGACAATGAAATACTGGGTATCTCACAAAGCCAGAAGATTCTGAATGTTCTCACCACAAAGAAATGACAAATGTTTGAGGAGACAGATATGCTTAACCTGATTTACACATTATAGTTTTTGAGTCAAAAAAATGAGTTTAATTTTCAAAAATTAAAAAAACAAGTTTGAATGTTAGACGAAGGAAATCGAAGAATAATTTTCTTAGACTGAACAATGTGTTTAGGAAGGCAGATTCTAACTTTAATGGATACATTGTTTTACTGAAAGCAAAACAGATCCTACCCTACCCAGTTCTCTATGTTCACACTCATTCATAAAAGCCCAGGACCTTCAGCCTCAGGCCTGATCACTGACTTCCAAGGGAAGTACTACTCAAGAGAAACTTCGGCAAACCATGACTTCTGTTTTCATTAGAACTTCTTTCTCCACCTATTAATTCAACTTCTTTATCACCACTTCTATCTTTACCTGATAATTAGCAAAACACACTTTAATTTATCTTCTGAAATTTTTATGTAACTTACAGGTGACAAATGCTCCAGATGCCCCAGACTGGTCCTATTTTTCTAATTTGTTACGATTTTTTAAGTCAGAAATGAGAAATCCTATATTTAATTACCAAAGCAAGCCAGAAGCAGAATGTAAGAGAGGAAAGTCTCCATTACGAAGTTTTTAATGGAGAACAAACGCAGTAGCTTGTAGGCAAAATTCAGGCCTCAGATTTGGACACAAGCAAGCTGCAAGGTGAGAGTGAAGGAGACAGGGATGCTTCAATCCTCCTGCACAAGCCGTCCAAATTCCATTCTAATATTTGAACATTTCCAAGACTAGTAAGTTCACGCTTCAGCCGCTACAATGGAAGGAGTACACCGGCCTTAGCAAATCCACCACAGCTTCCTCCGAACCTACACACTCCTCTCCACCAGTGCACCCCTAACTCTGAAGCTGGTTCAGTGGCCCTTGAGGCTGACAGCTACGGAAAGGGGCTGTGCCACACTTCCCGCTGATGATAGACCCACTGAGACTAGAGAGGGTGGGCAGCCTCCTTCCAGCCCTTGCAGTCATCCAGATGAGAAATAATGAGACCTGAATTGGCTTTGCTGCAGTTCAGCGTTTCCTATACATTTCAGATATGCCTACCAAATGCCAGACACGAATACGGAATCTGTAGCACTGAAACACAGCATGAAAGGGTCAAAGAATAACTGTATTATTTCGAGTGGACAATAGAGTTTGCAAATGATTTACAGGAGAGAATATTGACATGAAGATAACTCTCTGGCACTGAAAGGAAAATGAAACCAGTGAGATGAGAGACATGGAGCATGATTGCTGGTGTGGAGATATATTAGACCTTTTCTGTAGGACGTCAAACAGTGCCAAAATTTCAGCATGGCAGACACACTACAGCCCTCTGTAAGAAAGGCCAGTAAGTGGAGATTCATGGAAGGGACTCTTAACACCTAGTTTTAGTCTCTCTTCCTGGAAGTCAGCTTCTGGATTTGCTGGAAAACTCACTAAACATGCTTATTCCTGCCATGCAGACAAAAGTCAAACTTCTCAGGTTCATCTAAGGCAAGGAATTTTAATTCTATTTCAACTCACTAACCTGATTTACACGCAGTATTTATAAGAGTAAGAAATACAAAATTGGCTAAAAGATGATAGAATCACCGTGGTGTTTCTGACCTTCCAATGTGACCAATTTAATAAGGAATTTGTGCAGAGCTCCTAATGAATTCTGATGCAGACTTGCACATTAACTGCACGGATCCCTGGGCCGCCAGGCGCTGGAGCAGCCCGCCCCTGTATCCAGAGAAGCCAGGCCTCGCCTCGCCTGTGTGAGCGGTGACACTTAAGTCTTGCCCAGAGCGGTTTGAACATGGACCTTTAGGATGTCTGACAATGTCTTGTTTTCCTATCTCACTTTGTAACACTGATCACTGATTGATGATACCTATTCTCTATGTAATTTTCTTTTAGGAAAATCCTAATGACCTCCGGTTTTGGCTGGGAGACATGTACACACCAGGTTTTGACACCTTATTGAAAAAAAAAAAGAAACGTGACAAGCGGTCAAAATTATGCCGTATGGGTTTGATTTTACTCCTCGTTGCCTCCATTTTGGTTACCATAGTGACTATCAGCACTTTGTTCACCTAAAGAAACTGCCACTGATAGAGCCATCCTCAATTTTAAAAAAAATTTTATAAACATTTGCAAAATAAAAAAAAATCTTGCAGTATGAATGTCCTGTTGATTGTACAATTAAATACAATCGTCCTATGGAATGCGAACATTGCTTGTGATGTGTCCTGCTTTGTTCTCTGAAACCTGTGTCCGAATTCCAGCCTGCACTTTGTTCTGGGGAAGCAGCGATTCTGAGGATCACAACCACAGAAAAGTCACTATACAAGCAGAAGTAAACATTTTTTTTAAATTTTATTTTAATGGTACATTTTCGATGTACATATTGATAACATTCATCATTGGGGATTTGTACCTGTACATGATATACCTTGTTGCTTCTTTTTTTCCGCTCCCCTCCCCTCACCCCCTCCTCCCTCCCTATTTACAAAAGATTTGTTTCCATTTTTTCCTTCCATTTCTTATTTCTCTTGTCCCTCTGTTAAAAGTAAACATTTTTATGGACAGTAAAGCTGCATCAATGGTTGTCAGCAGCTTTGTCTCAGTACTCTACGCATATTCACCTTGCTTTTGAAATACCATTAGTTCCTCTCCAGCCCTTCCACCTGGAGGCATTAAGAAGACTGAGCGGATGGTTTCCAGGCCACATACCAGGCAGACGAGTTAAAGCTTTTGGTTTGTCGTCACTTGGTTTGGATTCATTATCTGTGTTTTTTTATTGCTGTTTAAGTCAGAAATAAAAAAAAAAAAGTGGGGGGGAGAGTTTGCTCAACTCTATTCTTATTTTCTCAATATTTTTATAATATCCCTATTTAGTGTTGCAATTTTAGCAGAGCTAAACACAGCTCATAGTGATACAGTTAATTCCACTTTGATCTAACCATGCTTATTAATTGACCCAAACTGTCTAGTGAGAGGTTGGGGATCTAGCTCAAGTGACAGAGCGCTTGCCTAGCAAGTGCAAGGCCCTGAGTTCAAACCCCAGCACCAAAAACATAAATAAATAAATAAAATTATTTGGCATGACCTCTGATAGCCATCAGTTAGTATATGTCTGCCACAGCCATGGCCTAGCTGGAGGGCTCTGGAAAGGCATGAAACACTGTCCACAGAAAGGGTTTGAATCTTGACCATGCAATTTATTAACTATTGGACCCCACGCAAGACATTTTCTCAGAGAAGGTCTAACACCACCTCCTCCATAGAGCTGGCTAAGGCTAAATAAGAAATATGAGTGAAAACAACAGCAGGCTCCCAGGACATAACTTCTTGGTTAGTGGCAACTGGTATTACTAATTTATGCTGGCTCCTTGGCATCCCGGATTCTTCTTCCATTGCCTGCAGATACCTGCGGACAGAGTTCTGGACACAGATCACCAAGCGACCACTCTTCCCTTCCTCCTAGAACATCCTCCCCTCAGGCCCTTGCCGCCCTCCTTCCTCTTCTTCAGACTGCCCCACCCCGAGGCTGTCTTACATATGCAACAAAAGAGAGAATTTCTCCTCTTCCCATTAACCTACAGTATGAGTTTGTTCCTTGATTTGGCCATATTATTTTGTGTATTTCTCTTAAAAACTATTTGAAATAAAGTATATTGAAGTGTAGCTTTACCGGTCCATAAAATCATTGCACGTGCACACACACACATTGTCTTAATCTGCTTTGCAACTCTTGACTTTTTATTTCTAGTTTCCTCTATGGTGGGTTCTGATTTCTCCAAATGAGAGGGGAAATGAAGGATCCGGGGCCTGCTTGCGGGGAGCCCGCTCTCACGGGGAGCACCTCTACGACATCACTTGGGATCACTCTGGCATCAACGCTGCTGTGCCCACTGTTTGGCTCTAGGGGATCTAAAGCTCCTTCAAGCCTCTGCCACACCCAGAAAGCGATTGTGCTGCGTCAGGTTACGAGCAGCTTGAGAAGCCAAGGTCCAATAAGGCTTGCTAAACAAGTGGGGGTGATCACAGAAGAATGAAGCCTGAGCGCCTAGCCTGCCTCCCTCATCTCATTACCTTTAGTGTCTTCCCAGTCGAGTGCGCAGTATTTCTCTGCTGGCCCTCGCTCTCCTCTGTTCTTATTTATGATTCTATCGGTCATTTATTTTTCAGTATGAATGAGTTTACTACATGCTGTTGCTCCAAAGCCAAGCTTCATTTTTAGCCTTCAGTGCAACTGTGGAGCCAAAAGGTATTATTGTCCTTCACTGAATTGATGCTGTGCATCTAAATGAAACCAAAAGCCATAAATACATAGAATACGTCCCTATTTGCTCTCAACATCACACCTAGCATGCGATTCTAGTGTCTTCTTCACTGTGGGTGTTTGTTAAAAAGGCTTAGGCAGAACACGCAAAAGGTCACGGAAAACACAGAAATGATAACTCTAAATAGGCTTATGTTCAAACCTGGGGTTTCTTGAAAGTCTCTGATCCAAATTCAGTGAACTGTTTTTAAGGCACTTAAATACAATCTGTGGCAGATAGTAGGTGGTCAATGAATAATAACAATTTTAGTCTCACTCATTCTAAATTGGGATAAGAAAAATCTGAGTTTCATAAATTCTGAATAATAACCTAATTTATTTTCAAACAATAATCTTCCCCAGATTCTTTGCAAGGCACACCCCTCATCAAAAACTTTGTTTTTGCTTTATTTTTGTATGTTAGATTAGTGTGAGGATGGCCTAAAATCAAGTAGTATGTGAAGTTTTCTAGAGAAAAAGAATTCCAACTGTGCATACTTTTTAAAAATGCTGCTCTCATATTTAACAGAAGGATTAATTTTTTTCACATAATCCATGAATGACCTTTCCAACTGCATTCGTGTTACTGTCACCTGGCGGACAGACAGTTTAGTGGGAAGCAGGAGAAAGCTCCGCGCCTGCTGCGCGCATCTGGAGGTCAGCACTGCCATCTGGCGTTGACATCATCAGCCTGCCTTTAACCCGCAGAAAGTATTCACCGGCGAAACCGCACCTTGGGCCTCCTTCTGCCTCCAGGACTACGATCGCAGTGGCGGGATCGCCAAGCACTCCTGTCTGCCCTTTGCAACCACTAATTTTGATGCCCTCTCATCTTGCCAGGGAAAAGCTATGACTGGCTCCGAGTGATAGTGACAACCCAAATCATTTTTATGTTGCAACCTCAGCATAAAATCCTGACTCTACTACACTTTGTATGCTGAAGAAAGCCAAAGCCACAAGTTTCCCTGGACATGGCCGGTTCCTATGAAATCTCTTCACGTGGGTTAAGGTTTTAGAAATACTAAATACTTTACTACTTGTTTCAGGTTTGGTATAGTCTTTGGAATTTCTACATTGCTAACTCTCTGTATTGATAATGGTTTAAAATATTATTTTTAAATGTCTCTTCTTCCTCTACTTATTGTTTAGTACCAGTTTTGAAATCCTTCCCACGTATAATTGAATATAGTTTAATCATACCTGAGAAATAATTTTTAAAATTCTAATTAAGGTGATTAAATCTCAACCCTTTCAAGCTTCTACATCCACACCCACGAAGTCTAACCGCCTGTGCTTTTTAGAGGAAAGATAACTTTTTTGGTTCCTGCCAAATATTCACTTAGTCCAAGCTCTGGCACAGTTCGAGGTGAGAATATTCAAGCAAAGTGAACGCCTTCAGCAACTGAAGAAACTTTCTGCCAGAGCCGTTGTTCTGCTTTCGTTTTATGGCTGCTGTGACTCATGTACTTGATCAAATTTCCCCCTTTGCACAGACTGCTGGAAAAACTCAGGATGAAACTGCAAAGCTCTCTGTAGGAAGTGTGTGTGGCTTCCTAATGCGCATCGCATGCCGCATTCCTCATGTAAGGCTCCCTCTGACCTTTGCGTCCTCTCTCTGTACATTATCTCTAATACTGCTCTATTTTCCCTCTATGCCGCAGACCTATTGAAAATGTACTGAATATATAAAGATAATATAGGGCATAAATAGGATTGCATGTTAGTGTTTATAATACTTCATATGTACAGAGATAAAAACCAAATGCAAAAAGTTGTCATTCAAAAGAAAAAATTGAAATTTAAAGTGTGTCTTTTAAGTACTTTTTTTTTGAGTACAAAAAGTGCTATGACTAGTTTTCTTTAGCCAGAAAAATGATTCGAGGTTCATACAACATCATTTATACTGTACTTACTGTTTTAAAGTTTCTGACAAAGAAAAGGTAAGAATTCTTATGCTAATTAAAATTGCTAGTTTTCCTTCAGCTATGAAAACAATCAAAATCCCTCTCAGTTGAATTAAATTGGGGGGGTACTATTGAGAGAATTACTTGAATAATAAAAGAGTGGCTGAGTCAGATTCAAAACCATATCAGGCAATACTGTACTAATGAACAGTAGTCAACTTCTTCCTTAAAAACACACTCTGTTAAGGGCTAAAATGTTTAAAGTCAAGACTTCATAGAATAATTTCACCATTTCTGATGCCAGATTTTTTAATATAATGCTCACAAACCTCTTTCATGGATTCTAAACACAGTAAATGAGACATTTTACTTATCTTTAACATTTGAATGCACACATTTTTAAAGCTATTTTCCAAGTTATTTGGAAAGATTCCTGACAAGGGCTTTGTCCCTGACCTAACTTTACTCAGGGTTCTCTGAGACTTTCTGACTAGCCTCCAGATCTTGGGTTCTGTGCTTAGTTGTTTTATTCCAGTTTTTATTCCTGGCTTTCATTCAAAATGCCTAGTCTTATTGAGTCAGTTTAGCAAAAATCTCTCACCCCGGTCTGACCACCCTCTACATGATATCATCTTGGCCTGCTTTCAACAAAAATCCTGTTAGGCCAACCTAAAAAAAGAAAAATTGCCCTACCTCTTATTAGTATTCTACCAACCAATGCCTACCTCCTTGCCCCACTTTTCCTTATTATGTTTAGAATCAAGTTGCAACTGTTAAAAAACAAACAAACAACAGCAACAACAAAAGTACAGTAACAGACTCCCCCACCTTGAATAAAATTTTCCTATCTGTCTGACATGAATCATGGATTTTTTTTTTCCTTTATCATTCCCAGTGGATGCCCGGGCATAGCAGTGTGTCATGCAGCTCCACACCCTCTGCCTACTCAGCTGAACCTTTCCACCCTAGCCTTCATTCAGAAGCTCTAGGACTGATAAATGCAGCAGATTTAGTCATATCTTTATTTATTTATTTATTTATTTATTTATTTATTTATTTATTTATTTATTTTGGTGCTGGGGATCGAACTCAGGGCCTTGTGCTTGCAAGGCAAGCACTCTAACCTCTGAGCCAAATCCCCAGCCCTGATTTAGTCATATCTTAAACATAATTTCAAAACCTTTCTGTTTTCAGAATCTTCTGGCTGCACCAAACTGTTATCTGGTGACTCCTTCTAAAAGTGGCTCACCAATTAAATGTTACCTGGTTCTGGGTGGCTTGCCTCTCCTTCCAGAGTTAGAACCCAGGTTCTTCTTGTCTTGAACAAAGAATTGAATGAAACAAACAAAAAGTAGTGGCAAAATTCATTTGAGAAAGTAAAAGTGAAGAGTGAGAGAGACACTGGCTCTGCAGAGCAAGCTTGGGCCCAGGAAAAGAGTAAAAGGCAAGACAAAAGAACACCCTGGAGGCAGGTTATTGTGAGGAAAGCTGCCATAGCAAGCTCTTCTTGGTGTCTGTGTCCTTTATGCTGTCCAAATCTTGAGGAAACTCACGAGAACGTCTACATCCAGGTCCTGCGAGGTGGTGCTGGTGTCCCAGCCTCGGGCTGACATCAAGCCAGCTTTACCACATCCTAATCACATATGTCACTTCCACTTCTCATTTCTTCTCAATTATCACCTTGGGATGTAAATGTAAAAATATATACATATATTTGAAGAGAAAAGATTAAGGCTCAGAGTCATCTAAAGGCTTGTCGGTAATCAAAACTGGAGCAAAAGGCTTCATCTTCTAACCTGGGATGGCAAACCTATGGCACACGTGCCACAACAAGTACACAGAGCCCTCTCTGTTCCCATGTGAGTCAACTGTATAGGTTGTTTTTTTCTAAACTAAAACCTCAATATTCAGGTTTAATTGTTGTATTGGCACTTTTTGATAAATATGTGGCTTTCTGGGTTGTAGTTTGAGCCCTCAGTCTCCAAAAGGTCTGCCATCACTATTCCAAACCTTCTGGATGTTCTTGCACTCTAGTTTCACTTTCCTTGTGGCTATAATGAAAGCTTGATATACATCCACTGTTTAAAATGGAAGTTTTTTCCCCTCTCATCTCCACTGTGTGTGTTTGTGTGTGTGTGTATGTGTGCATGTGTGTATGTGTGTGTGTTTGTGTATATTTCACCCCAGGCTCCAAAAAATTAAGGTTATACCATGTTCTTAATTTATGTTCATATGACTTTTGTGCAAAGTGGAAAGTAAACCAGAGACTCTAAGATTAATAATATTCATGGATTAATTACTTTTTTTTTTTTTTGGTAAATCATGTTGATGGACTGTCTTTTGCTTATCACAAGGCTCCAGAGCACAGGATCTAATTTCCCCAAATTTGCCTGTTTAGGCCACCCCTAATTAGATACCAGCCCCAGGAAGTCTGACTCCTGTTGAGTTCAGCCAAGATCCTGATACAGAGGAGCTGACATCAAATCCAGTCAGAGGAAAAGCAAATTCTCTACCCTGCAGGTCCGCATCAGCATCAAAGTCTTCCCGAAGAAGCCCTCACTGCCACCCTCCAATCCTGTCAGGTAAAGCACTGCTTACGGACCTTTCCCATCTTTATGTACTGGCCTTAAAAGAGAAACCTTTCTTTAGCTTTGTCTTACCTGTGTAATCAATCAATCAATAAAAATAAAGAGCAGAAAGGATTGTCTTTAATTTGCCAGTAGCTTGGAATCACCTCTCACCACCAGAGGGCAGATACGCACCAGGATGCTAACCATTGCCTGCATATCCTGAGGGAGGTAACTGTTGTATCAAAATACAGAAATTCAGACAAACGCGTGGAGAATTTTCAAAAGAAGGGGAGTGCTGATTAAGCCCTAGAGAAGGAATGGGGGTCCTTCCGGAACTGTTGAGTGTGCATTAGCACAGGAAAGTGACAGTAATTGGGGTCCCATACTGAGAAGGCTTCAGATCTAGGAAGTTCAAACTGGGTACACAGAACTCATTAACCAAGTCCTCTGCGACGTCTTTGCTCAAATTGTACTTCATGCTTGTTAAAAAATGCAGAATCCCAGGATAGCTGAACCAGAATCTTCTTGTTTAACAAGCTCCCTGGGTGATTCTTTTTCTCTTAATATAGAGAAAAGACCTTGAGAAGCTCAGCAAAACTTTCAAAGCAAAGGATCAAAGCTGGGGAGCCCACTGTGGTCTTGGCCCTTGCAGTAAAATTTAAAATGCTCACTCCAGGCGTGTTCCTGTAGAATACAGAGATGGAAGTCATCTCTTTACCCTGGTGCTGTCACCTTCCTTTCCATTTTCCTGAGGAATATAAAGTTCACAAGCAATTTTACCCTAACTGTTTAAAAACTGACCATTATTAAGTATGTACTTCAGAAAGTTTAGCTGGAATTTGTACTCATTTTAAATGAAATCTTAGAAATATGCTTTGTTTCTGCAAAAGTAGTAAGGAAACCTCAGCATGATGGGCAATACCATGATTCCTTGCAGGATTTTTGTGTGAGCCAGGAATGAGAAAAGGAGCCATATCTCTAAAGCTGATTTCTAGGATACAAAAGTGATTCCTCTTGATAGCAAATTTATGTACCAGTCATTAGTTTCAGCAACAAGAAAAAGAACTCCTGATTGCCCCTCAACAGATAATAGTGGGATTAAATTTAATACAATCCGTCATTTATAAGGATTACTAATTCAAACGCAAATTCACATTTTAACCCTGGAATTCTTACTCCTTCCCCTGTGAGGAGTACAAGTCAAGGAAGAAATCCATTCTGATAATCCTTCAGATATTCATAGCAAGGAAGGCAAGTCTGTTTCCGTGCATTGTTTTGTGGCACCGGGTATGGGATTGTACTGTGTCCTGCAGGTGACACAAAGGCCACCTGTACATTGTGCTGGAGATGCCAGCCATCAACTCATGCTTAACAGTTTGTACATATCACTGTAATGTACATCTCTTCAATCTATGATGGGCGGTCAGGTAGCCCCTGGGAACAGTCATCAGTTCACTCTCCAAGGCAATTTTAATTCCTATGACACCCTGGAGCCAGGGGAAGGGTGTTAACCTTGTAAATGCCATGCCCAACCAGCATAGGGAATTTCAGGTAGGGATAGACCCTTCTTTTGTCCAAATAATGTACCATTTTATCATCTCCATTATTCTCCCCAGAACTCACAGCATAGGGAATTTCTGCTCTCAGACAAACAGCAAATTGTCTCTTTATCTTTCAGAAATGCCATATTTTTAAAGAGATGTATTTCTATTTCTTTTTCTTGCCTTTCTTCACCTACCCTGGGTAAAGATTCTCCATTCTTCCCTCTATCTGAAAAGACAAAACAAAACATTACTAAGTTGCTGTGTCTTCCTGCAGCTCAAATCTTAAACATAACTCCAGCACAAGGAGAAAATGACTGTGATTTCTCACACCCGCTTTTGATTCTTCCTATCTTGTGACGAGTGCCACTTCATTGAATGAGATCATCTGCATTACATGTTCCCACTCCCTGTGGCCATCTTCTCCACGTCTCCCCATGAAGTTTGAGTGAGACATAAGATGAAAAGACAGCAACAGATATTCTAGAAAAAGAGCAAAGGGTTGGCATTAAGAGTCACGCGTTCTTCCTTATTTCATCTTGTCACGTGTGCTCATGCCCATAGCGTGAATCATGAAACTATTTTAATCACTTTTATCTATTACATTTCCTCTCAGGGGTTGTTCACAAGAAAGTGATTATTGTTACCACACCTTCACCCAGACTGTAAGGGATTGCTAGGATTTACCGGGTGCGATAGGAACGCTTGGGGGAGTCCTTGAGTAAAATGCATTTCACATGAGGCAAACCTATAGCCACAGAGAAGAGACCAGCTGTAGCCAAGTGCTGGGCTGACTTGAGTGTGTGAACACAAGCAATAGCACGTGGAGTTTTTTGGGGTGATGAAAGTCCTCTGTATGCTGAACCTGGTGGAACATGAAGATCTGTTAGTTTGCTAAAATACATAGAGTATGCACCCCAAAAGTTGGTTTTATTATACGTCATCAATTCATCTGTGTACATCCTTCAACAGTAAGTAAAAACTCACTCTTGGAAAGTGCTCTATTTATATTAAGTGGGTTTTATAGTTACGCTTAAATGAGTTGCCATTTAAAAAGCAAATGAAAAGTTCAACTATGTTATTTATGTTTTTTTTTTTTTAGAGCAACCTACCTTCTACAAAAGAATCATTATAGTAAATATTCTGGTGCATTCTTAAATTCTACAAAACATTAAGAAAAATAATCCTACAATGATTTATTAGCATTTTTATTATGGTAAATATGTAATATGTTGAGAACACTCTTAACTTCATTCGGTATTTTGAAGTAATTTTATTTTCCCTCTCTTGTATTTTACAACATGTTGAAATATCTCCCATCTGCAAAAACCAGACAGCAAGAGAAACAAAAAGTCATCACCTGCCTTTCAAAACCAGATAACAACAACAACAAAAAGCATTTACCCTCTTTTCTTCTCCAGCTATTGCCATATTTCTCTGTTCTGTCCTTTTAAAACTAAACTTAGAAGTACTGTCTCTCTTCTCATTCTTTTTGAGCCGCTCTCTTTGTGTCCCTATCAACCCACTAAAACTGTCATGGTCAGAATGACCAACGATCTCCACGTTGCCACAGCGGCCAGCGTCGGTCAGTCACTCCATTTGTCGAGAGCATTTGCTTGTGTGAGACTCCTCAAACACCCTCCTTCCCTGGCCTTCCTCTTGATACTGCCTGGCTGCGTCCTGCACACGTTTGCTGGTTACTCAACTTCTCATCCTGTAAATGTGGAGTGTCCATAGCTGTGGCCTCATAGGTGCTCATGTATCCTCACTTCTTTAGTAATCTCATACAACATAATTTTAATTCCAATTGTTGACAATCCCTAATGCGTATTCCAATGCTTGATCTATCCTCTAAGTGCCAGATTTGTATACCCACTTATACAGGACTCCCTAATCATGCTACATAAAATATTTTCCTTTCTCCATCCTAATTGGGCATTCCTCTCCTCTTACCACAATGAATTTTCTGCACAGAACCTGTCATTCCGATTTGCTTGTTTTATGCTGCCCTCTTCACCACTCTCTCATTCCCCCTTCACATACAACCACCACTAAAATGAATGCACGAGGGAGTAAAGAGTACTTTGGTGTACTCTTTGGAGTACTCTGCAGGAGCCCCAGTACTCAATTAATGAACTGACTAATTACATAACATCAAAACTAAAGTAGAAGATTCACATGCTGCAGAGATTATAAATTGGTGGTCATAAATGTATTTTTAGTAGACTTAAAATACACAGCTATAATTAAAATTTTGATGAAGTTATCAACACATAAACTTTAAGATTTCATATAAACACTTGGGTTTATGTCTTCTGAAAAATTAGAAATTGCTAGTTTTAATTGACGTGTAACATGTAGCAGGTATTGTTGCAATTGCGTGTGACAGTTGATTTGTGTGTCAACTGAATCATTGCTGGATCGCTGTAGACATGACTTTCGATATGCCTGTGAGCACGATTATAAAAGAGATTAGCATTTCAGTCAGTAAATTCAGTAAAATGCATTGAACTCTCTATTATGGGCAGACATCTACTCCGTTCAGGGCTGAAATAGTACAAAAAAGTGGAGGAAGGGACATGGTTCTAGGACATTGTTCTAATGCTCCTTGTTCTAGGAACTTTGGCTCAGACTGGAACCTACATCATCAGCTATTCCAAGCTGTCAGGCTTCAAACTGCACCACTGACCATACCATATAATAGATCTCATAACTCCAAATCTTTATATATTTGCCTGCATTTAATCATAGAACATGTACTATGGTTATAGTACAGAAGGATTATGGGCTTTAAATCCTTGGGGTGGGAATCTAGCTCCATTAACGTAACTTCACAGTGTGTGCCTTTGTCACCGTCCTCTCTGGCATCAAAATTCCTGGAATGCTGTGACAGCTGGACCTCAGTACCAGCCTCTCTCCTGGAACAAGCGCTCTGTAACTTGCCAAAGGATTCTTCTCTTTCGCACCATCTGATTTAGCCCTACATCTGTTCACCAGAGCTTGTAATCCTTATCGTATTGAAATATCAGCTTTTAATCAACAATCATTTGAATGCCCATTTATATACAGCAAACCAGGTCCTAAGTGTGATAAAATGAGGAAATACAATTCTTTCTTTTTTTTTTTTTTTTTTTT